>ML247827.1:69959-125643 GCA_005239495.1 Nicotiana undulata
CCCCAACCCCCCCCCCCCACCAAACCAAATAGTGCTGCTTCATTTCTTCCCTAAAATTTCCGCCCTCTAACACATCTTATATTTTAAAAAAAAATTATCACAAAAATAGAAAAAGAATCAACAAAATTAACACAGTTTCGTATTTGGGAGAGAGAAAGAAGATCTTGAATTACCTAAATCTTATGGAACAACTTGTCAACTTCATTATTCGACCCCCAAGGTATGATCTTGATAAACCCCTTTTCCAATTTTTTTTTTTTTTGTTGCTAATTTTAATTGCTGTAGTATGCAAATATGTTTGCTTTTGAGTTTATTTTTGTAAAGTTTGAATCTTTATCCCAAATTCTGATGTGGGGGTTTTCTATTTAGTGTAGTGTCTTACTTTGCTAATTGAAATTGTAAGACGTATGCAGAGTATATTTGCTTTTGTGTTTATATTTGTAACGTTTGAATCTTTTCCCCAAATTATGATGTGGGTTAGTTTTAATTTGATGTGGGGTTATCTGGAGAATTTGGGGATGTGGGGTTCTACTTTTTATGCTTCTCTTTATTGTGCACTTGTCTGGTTTAGGTTTCTTGATCTTAGGAGTTATTGTTTTGTACTTCGTGTGCAGAAAAAGTTAGGTGTAAATCATAATCACTCAAGTACTCAATTTCCGTAAAATTTTGAAATTGACAGGTCATTTGTTTGTGTTTATTTAGGGCCTGATATACTTTTGACACTTGAAATATAGGGTTTTTAATCCAAACAAATGAAAATTCTGCAAGTAATTTTGCAAAATTTGTGAAATGTATCGCCTTTCCTCTTTATTTGATATTGAACAGTGCATCTTTTGATTGGATCCGCCATTGAGATTAATGACTGTCTGTTTAAGGCGTGTTTCTATAATTTGGAATTTGGAAGTATCTCTTAGTATTGCTTTTCCCGAGGGAAGAAACTAAAAGAGCTACATTATCGTGCTATTTATGGAATGCAAGCATGTTGATAGGTGATGAAGACTTCATATTTAGTACATATCCATGTCATATAGTGGGAATCCTCTTTTCAGTTTATTGAATTTCTTTTGAAATTTTTGTATCTCATTTTCTTTCCAATTTCCGTAGTTAATTCTGAACCTAAGAATATAAAGGAGGAGATATTTCTTACACCTAGGGTTCTGATTCATCCATTGTGGTACACGAAATAACTAACTCTGGAAAGGGTATTTCCAGAAATTACCTGGAGGAATTTTTACTCTTTTTACACTGGGATTTGGAAAGGGGCTTGAAGCAGCGAAATATCTGTTTCTAAGCAAGATAATTGAGGTTACTGCCAAGATAAATGAGTCCCTTATAACATGCCTTGACAATTGACCTATACCCATTTTCTTCTTCTAATTATTGTGCTATAATAGATGCTAATCTTAAACTAATGACTCTACTTCTGTGGATTGCAGGGCTGAGTATGATCCTAAAAATGACCTACTAGATGAAGAATTCATGCTTAAAGGGAAATGGTACCAAAGGAAGGATCTGGAGGTGAGTACGTTGGTAATTAATATCCTGTTATTTTCAGTTATTTTTCTCTGAAATTTAGGTCATGCCAATGTTTTATTTACTCATTAAATAGACTATTTCCAATTAATTTATTTACTAGTTCATATATTTTCTGTTTATGTTTCCCAGAGCTGGTATTAGTTATCAAAAAAATATTTTATCTACTCATTGAATAGACTATGTATTTCTTTAGGCTCTGTGTTGTTAATAACCAAGTAATGGGTTGGAGAACTAATATGAGACAGTTGACGTTGGAAAACTAGAAAGTGATAATGAAGTACATTTACTAATATGAAATCGGTTGGACGTTGATCAAGTAGAGACATATCTATTATTATATGGGAGCAAAGCAAAGAATCATAGTTATCTGATAAATTTTCAGACTTATGTATTCAAATATAAAGTGATGTTCATAAAACAACGAATATAAGCAAAACTTAATAGCTGGTTGACCAATGGAAAGAAAAAATCTGAATACTATTTTGTAACATCAATATCCATGGGAACTGTGTTAAATCCCTTTGCTCTTCATAATTAGGTTGTAGAACCTGACAGATAAAGAGGCATGCTATTCTCTAGAATGATGTGTTGAGAAGCAACACGACAATTGCTATAAGTAATGTCCATAGAGGAACATGCTTTATGGAGTAAAGTCATTACAGAGAAATACTGTGAGGAGCTGTGGAATGGAGAAGCGATCGCATCATGATGCCACATGGAACTGCCTTAAGCGAAGAGTTGGCAGACTTCTGTTAAAACATGTAAATTGAAGTGGGTGGGGGCAAGAATTAACTTTCGGAAGCAAAGATTATCTGATGACTCCCTTTATGTGAGGCTTTCCCGATAATCATCAACATATCATGCCAACAAGGAGAAAGCACACCATGAGATCCTTATTAAAAGATTACAAAAATCATTTCAGGAAAAAAGTTCAATCCTTCACTTATGGCTATAGGAAATTAATAGAGGTTGATCTTGTCTTTTTGTTTGTGGTCTTTTTATTTGCCTTGTTATGAAGAAGAGCCTTGGCGCAATCGCGCATAGTGGGAGCTTAGTGCACTGAGCTGCCCTTTTATTTGTTTGTTTATACGGACTCCGAAGAATTGTGTGGTTACCTAATATAAAAGCTATGGTTTTTACTATTTTTGTTGTTGGACCAAGCTTGTGAAATGGATTGCGGCGAGACTTGAACTTACAACCTTTGCATGTGTTCTGATACCATGATGGATTGTGTGACTACCTCGTCTGAGTGTTTAAGTTGTTATAGACAGTATACTTTTTTAAAAGACTTATTTACAAACTCTTTAGGTCATTGCTAATGTTATTGAACAGTTCACCTTTTGTCTGTATTTCGAGTTACTATGTAGTCATTTTAACTTTAATGGCCTTACTGATTTGCAGGTTAAAAATAGTAGGGATGATGTTCTTAAATGTACCCATTATATGCCTCTTATTCGTCCAGAAGGAAAGCCACTGCCTTGTGTGATTTACTGTCATGGAAACAGGTTAGTGAAGGTTAAGTAGTACTCTTCCTGTTTTTACGCTAGAAAATTACTGTACTTTTCCTTTGATGCAGCGATTATATGGAGAATAACTTATTTATTTATTTATATTTTGACTTCATTTAATAGTTTTCTTTGCTAAGAAGTTGTTTTGGATGATCCTTTGGCAGCGGATGTAGAGCAGATGCTAGCGAAGCTGCTATTATATTATTGCCACTAAACATAACTGTTTTCACCCTTGACTTCTCTGGATCTGGACTTTCTGGAGGCGAGCACGTTACATTGGGGTGGAATGAAGTGAGTAGCTGATTATTCTATTTGAGATTCAAATGAAAGCTTAGACCTGTTGATAAGTTGTTGGATAAATTCTGCCTGTGCCTGTTCTATCTTAAAATTCTTTTGAGATGGTGATTAGTTGTTAAGTCTAAAGCATTATTTGAGATTCTCTGTGCAGGGTCTTGTAAAAAATAGAGACAAAATTGTTTCCTCATCCGCAACTGATAAGCCTGAAATATAATGCCTTAGCTTTTGGTACCATAGCTGACATTGTTTATCTATTTCTTCTCTTTTTTTGTTATAAGTCAGTGTTGTTTACAGTTTTCTTTATGCAATGTTTACAAATATGGACAGAATAAATAGATAATGGAAGTGATAAGAAGTTATATCTCAGAATATGAGGCTTATAGCCCGTTTGGCCAAGCTTCTAAAATCAGCTTATTTTGAGAAGTGCTTTTCTCAAAAGTACTTTTTTAAAAATTGCTTTTGGGGAGAAGTAGTTTGTGTTTGGCTAATTAATTTGAAAAGCACTTTTAAGCAGTAATTAGTGTTTGGCCAAGCTTTTGAAAACTGCTTCTAAGTGTATTTTTCTCAAAAGTTCTTCTCAGAAAAGTGCTTTTGGAGAGAAGCTACTCTTTTCTGCTTCTCCAAAACTGCTTCTGCTTCTCTTCGAAAGCACTTTTTTTCCTTCCAAAAGCTTGGTCAAACACCTCAACTTTTGGCCAAAAGTGCTTTTGGCCAAAAAAATCACTTTTGGCCCAAAACAAAGCTTGGCCAAACAGGCTATTAGTATCTCGTTAGAAAATATTTGGCTTGATTAGTTGGCTAAAAACATGTTCTGATTTATTTTCTACTTCTGTCTTCCTTTTTCTTTTTGTGCTTGTGGCGTGTTAGTGAATTGAAGTTTGTTGACTTTCTCGTTCTGAAATTATTCATCTTTTGGCCCTATTATAAAGAATGTTAATGTATTTGTTCTAATTATATGTTGGATGAACTTTTGGTTCCTGTCTAGCCAGACGCGGATCTAGGATTTCTAGTACATGAGTACACTACTAAAAAAGGAGGAAAAAATGTATTAAGTGTGATTGATCCCTATTCCTCTTGGTAATAACTCAACCTTCAACCAAGTGCACCATTCTACCTTCTTGGAACATGGGTGCCAACAATTAATATTATACCTCATAAATGGACCTTGGGCCTAACTCAACCCCAAAAGCTAGCCTATGAGGTGAGGATTGCCCAAGACATATAAGGAGACCAAGGACCTCAAATCCCATTGATGTGGGACAATTCAACATCCCCTCACTCTCAGACCTGCAAACTGGGGCGTGGACAACATAAATGGGGGTCCAACATCGGTAACAATAGTTGGGATGGGCCTGACTCCATTACCATGATAAATGGACCTTGGGCTAACTCAACCCCAAAAGCTAGCTATGAGGTGAGGATTGCCCAAGACTATATAAGGAGACCAATGACTCAAATCCCACCGATGTGGGACAACTCAACAATACCAATTTTAGAAAACATGTACATAAGATATCTAATTTTGCGGAAAGACCCTGGGTTCACATGCCCCATAATTTTGCCTATCAATCCGCCCGTGTCTAGCTGAAGCCATGTTGTTATGGTGGATGCTATTTCAATTAATGCTGCATATTGTATTTTGTGCTGGAACGTGTTTATTGGCTGCTTACCTGATGGATGGTTGTAAGAAAGCGAGGATTATGTCATTGAAATCTTGTCTTCTTGTAACCTTCACCTACTTCTTACAGACAGTTGTATTCCTTTTTGCCTTTACTCTCTATAATAATATGCAAAAGAAGCTGAAGTTATTTTTTCTTTTAAATATGGCATATCAGTGAAATTACAAGTACCTAAATGCTCTGGGGGTGGGGGTGATATGTTAATCTGAGCCATGATCTGTGTCAAGACTCTTCTGCTTTTGCTGGGATGTCTTGTTGAGTTACAACTTGTTGCCAACAACTGCCCGTTGCTGTTGCCTTCTATTGTTAATGAATTTTGAATTTTTTTTTGGTCTGTTTCTCAGAAGGATGATCTCAGAGCTGTGGTTGAATATCTGCGGACAGATGGCAATGTTTCTTTGATTGGCTTGTGGGGTCGTTCAATGGGTGCAGTTACTAGGTACTCTAATTTCTTTGCTTTTTTTGTTGATCCTGCTGCATCCATATACACTGTTTTGCATACAGATTCTTGGCATAAGGAGCGTTAATAGCAAGGGGAATAACCTGCTGGTGATCTGTATTGTGGAAGAACCAGGGAAATAAAAGGCTTGGAGCCGCTTTTCCATTTCAGAAAAAAGACTTGCCGCTTTCCTCAGTTTTAGTTCTGTGAAACTTCATTGTTTTTATTATATAAGAAACAGTGGTGGATTTTTTTATGTTGGAGTAAAAGTACTGGCTGTTGTCTTTCAGATGGCCCAGAAAGAAAGTGCAACAAATTTTATAGATGGTGACGGCATGCTGAATCCATAAAAGATAGAACATTGTTTAGTTGTAGTTCTTTGACATCCATACCAGGCTAATTTGGTATATTATCATTTTGATGTAAGCCTATAGCAATCTTAACTTGGATCTAGCTGAAAAGATTTCACTGTGTACTAGTAAGAATATTTGAATTCAAAATATCTTGTGCTATGATGTTGTGAGGCTTTAGGGAGCCAAGACTGTGTGTACAACTTTTAGGCATACACAAGCTTCGCCATAGGCACAACACAATGAGGCAAGTTAATGGATGAGACAAGAGAAATGCAAAATTTTCCAAAACATATTAAATCCCGTGTTTTAGGATCACAGCATCTTTTTGTGATAAGAGTAGTAAGATCATTTATTTACTACGCACGTTCAACATATACTTAAATTTAGTATTTTAGGATCATAAATTTTATATGGCTAAGCCATTCACGTCGTTCATGCCCCCTTAAGCACAAGAAAGGTTTGTTAGGCCAAAAAGTAGTTGTCATCAAGCGTAACAGATGAATAATCAAAATTGGTCTTGATCTGCTAAGTTTCACATTAGATGAGAAATATTATTTTTTATTAGGTATATCAAGAGAAGATGGGATATTTCATGCGCAAGATTAAGCCTTCAGTCTCAAAGAGTTTCTTATTTGTTACGAGAAAGATTTTCCTTTTCTGGCTAGTTAATTATTTGTTACGAGAAAGGGTTTCCTTTTCTAGCGAGCTAACATATCGATTAACTTCCGGTAATCAGTTTGACTTGACAGATTGCGTGCGCTTGCAATCTCTCTACCTTTTTTTTTTGCTGTATATGGTCAGGTATACCTATAACATTGTGCGTCACTGGTAGCCGTATTAAAGTGACTGACGTTTACGTCGACTTTGCAGCCTCATGTACGGTGCTGAGGATCCATCCATTGCTGGAATGGTTTTAGACAGCCCCTTCTCTGATTTGGTTGATCTGATGATGGAACTTGTAGACACTTACAAAATCCGGCTGCCGAAGTTCACTGTAAAGTTTTATAGTTGAAATATTTTTATCTGGTGCATTTTGAAATGTACTTTCTGTGTTCTTTTCTTAGGTTATTTTTCTCTTTGCAATTGAAGGAGTGGCCTTCTTTTGTTCTGTTTTCTTCCTAATTCATTGCTCTTTCTAAGCTTCCTCCTTTCCTGTTATTTTAGGTAAAGTTTGCAATCCAATATATGCGCAGAGCGGTTTTAAAAAAGGCGAAGTTTGACATAACCGAGTTGAATACAATTAAGGTATTTCCTCTGGAAATATGACTTTTTATGTTTGACAACCTTCAGCAATTGAGAAATAGAACAGTGTGTAAGTGAAGATACTGTAGGAGGTTTTCCTATTAGTATCAAGTTTTTTTTTTTGGTGTAACGTTTTGGAAGTGATAGTTCCATTCATTTTTTTAAACAATTTTATTGACCATCTTTGATCGGTTCTTTATGCTAAATTTTATGTAGGTGGCAAAGTCATGCTTTGTCCCTGTTTTACTGGGTCATGCTGTTGATGATGATTTTATACAGCCCCATCACTCTGATCGTGTATTTGAGGCGTACATGGTAATTGTCTAATTTACCCCCTCCCCCCTTAGGAAAAAAGGAGAAAAAGGAAAGAATTGGATAGTCTTTTTTTTCTTACAGACTATATGGGTGTAAAGGCATGTCAAATGTTTCTTTTTTCTTCTTGAAGTGGATCTCTGGGTTTAGAACGCCAATTCTCTAGTGCTATGCTCTTTTATGCGATATGTAGCAGTTAACTTAGTGTTTTTATAACACTTTTCATTCTTGTAACTGGTATTTATTGCTGTTTGTCCAGAAATGACATATGCCAATATATCCCATTTTGTTTCTTATTGTTTAGTGAACTTAATGTTGGCAGGGGGACAAGAATATTATAAAATTTGAGGGTGATCACAACTCTCCACGTCCACAGTTTTATTTTGATTCTATAAGTATCTTCTTCAACAATGTTTTGCAACCACCAGAGGATGAAGCAGGGGGTGCATTCTTTGACATGCCACAAGATTATTTTGGCAAGGTATAGTTCTATGAATCCATGTCATTATTGGTTCAAGTGCGTGGAAACTGCTGAGTTGGGCTAATAGCTCATTGGATTCGAACTCTAATTATTTCCAGGGCAGTTGGAGTACAGTCCATGAAGTTGACTTTATGGATGATGTCCATGATGGTATTAGTCTTTTCTTCTCTTTTATTTCCAGCAGCTGTTTCATGTCCTTCAAATTTTTATCTTAGAGAAGGGGCGAACGGGTTTTATGTTATACAAATATAGACTGTTATTCATGTTTAATTTGTTATCAGTTGCAGCTGCACCAACTAGTAGCACTGAAGATGTAATAAAGCAGGTTCGCTCTAAAAGACCCATGAGTCGGACAGAGGTAACAGAAAAACCTTCAAGTTGTTGCTTTGGTTGGTAAAATAGATGGCATGAACTCAATTCTATTACGGAAAAGTTTGGGGGTTTTAAGAGGAGAAACTCAAGTGATGGAAAAGAAATTTATACACGGACATGTATGCTTGAATAACTTGTCAGAGTTGAAAAGAGCAGGTGGAAATGTGTAGTTACTGACTGTTGAATATATAATATTAATAATGAGATTTTTGTAGTAACTTAACATTTTAGGTAATATGGTCTCAGCTGTAAGGTCTTGGGATTCAAGTATCCTCCACCAAGTATTAAAAAGAATTTCGACGTGCTTGATCGGTGCAAAATAATCAGGCCAACATGTGAGGGGACGTATTGAAGATATAAATATATAAAAGTGTGCTCTCTCTGGCAGCTTAAACTTTTAGATGAGATGTTCACACAATTCGACAGTTACGACATACATGCTTGTAACCAAATGCATGAAAGTTAAAATCTGCAATTTCCCTTTTCTTTCTTTGAAATTATAGAATTGGCTGATTCAAAATATATTCTGATGTGACCCATATTTTACATAGCATAGTCAAAAGAACTTTTGCATTCATAGGATGGTTTTTCTCTATACACCCATTTCTATGGAACTTCTTTATCTGAGTTGGTTTATAGAACTGTGCTTTCCTTTCTGTGACATACGACAATGCACGACCTGACCCCACTATTTGCTTAACTTGTGTCATCTCCGTTGTGCATTAAACTTTTTTTTTAAAATTATTATTATTATTATTATTATTATTATTATTATTATTATTATTATTATTTGCATAAGGAGACTTTTGCTTTTCCTTGCCACTACTTCCTAATGCTCTATTGCAGACAATCTCATGTTCCCCTTCTGCTCTCGCCTCTGGATCTGCAATTGTTACACAGCTACTCCTTCCCCAGATCTTTTGCTTCTCTTTGCCAATATTTCCGTTTCTATGCCGTTCTTTTGGTGAAAAAAGAAAGCTTTCCTATTATTCCCTTTTCCTTCACTAGTTGTATTCAATTCAGATTGCCTATTCGCACCACAATCTTGACCTCTGATCAAGCTATGTACATGAGTAGATAGGCAGTTAGGGGAGTTTTTTTTTGGGAGTGGAGAGGGTTGGTTGGCCTGCCGTTTCAATCGGTCTCCTGCCGCTTGGTGCCGCTGTTAGTTCTAGTGGTAACGAGTCTTGGTCTCGTCACATAGAAGTTGGTGTAAAGGAAGAACAAGGATTTCATCCAAGGTGCCTCCTTTGGGTTGAAATTCAAGCTTCTCCTTTTACAATTCAGAGGTGATTTTTTCCCCAAGTTAAGATATGGCAGCTAGACATGGTGATTGTGGCAAGGTGATTGTGCAAATTGCAGGGCTAGTGACTGGACAGGAATCACCCCACCCCATCTGTTGAGAAAATTCCATTCAATGTTGAATGATATATCATTTTGTCTTGGAAGAAGAAGTTTAGGGGGAGATCCGTGCTGCTGAGGATTTTTGTGATGGAAAAGGAGTGATCAAAGGCAAGAAGCTACTTTAAAGGGGACAGTTAGGGGTGAGTGGGTGACAGAAAGGGAAGGGAAGGGGTAAGTGTCTACAGGAGTAATCCCAGGATGGTGGATGGGGAAAGGGGGATGAGATCATCAAAACAGAGAAATGCTGAGGATAAAATAATTTTTTTTTGGCTCTTTATACATTTTCAACCATGAACTGCGCTAACTTCAGTTAATGCGTCTGGTTGGATTCGAGCGGTTTAGGCTTCTGTGTGTCTACGTGGTGAGAAACATAGATATGAGAGTATAGATCTGTCATGAGAAACCTTTCTAGTAAATCTCTATTGCATATCTACCGTCTGCTAAGTTAATCAAATCATCTCTGTTGCATGTCTACAAAAAACCGTGCTTACGCATGAAAAAGTCTATCCTATGTTTTCTGTCTCATTCTTGTTTATTTCAATTGGTTCAGGTCCCGTCTGACATATCTGCGCAGGATAACCAGACTGAAGACCAGGTAATTCCACAAATTTCGGAATTATTTATGGAGATTTTAACAAGGAAAACTTTCTTGAAATGCTTATATTCGAATGCTCTTCCATAAAATCAATCACCTGAAATATCCACTTTAACTGGAAGGAATTAGTCTGCTTCAAGAATTTATGGATATGCTTTCATGTTTCATTGGCGATTCGGCCTCCCAATAAAGTTTATGACAAAAGATGCCTGTATTAATTTTTTGATTTTGAAATGTTCGTATGGCTGGGCAAAAGTAATTTCTACTGCTTCAACTAATTCATAGTTTCATACATATTTTTCTCCAGGAAGAAGGTACTGGAGCCAACTCTGCCCCATCATCTTCAAAAATGATCAACTTTGAACTTTCCAATGGTGACCCGTTTGGTCCCAATGTTCCTGCATCAATAGATGATGATGACTATGTGGAATACTCACTTGATAGTTTGGCAGATTTTCCTAGTAATGTGGAGGAAGAAGAAAGGGTAAGTACGTTGAGGTTGACAAGATTTCGTCGCTTAACTGTAGGCTTCAGTATTCTTTCTATTCATTCACTATTTGACTTTTTGTCCGTTGACAAAATATCAGATGTTAATGAAAGCAGTACTCGAGTCTTTAAAAGACTTGGAGGTAAAACCTCCCCCTGCCGAGCAAGTGTCCTCAAAAGTTGTTGAAGAACTTCCTCAACCTTTGCAGGACAGTAAAGAGGAGTCAGCTTCTACAAAGCAATGTACTCCATCGAAAGAAATTAGTGCTAGTGCCATAGTTTCTAACGGACATGATTCAGACGCCAAAGTCCAAGATACTGATAAAGTATCAGCAACTCCAGCTAACAGTACTTTATTGGCGAAAGAAGTGAAAAGCAATGGTGCGTCTTCTCATCGTGACACGTCCATCAGCAATCAAAGTTCGTCCAATGTTGACATGGTTGATGGTACTAAAGCCACTGTGACCGTTGTAAAGAACCCAACAAGTAATATCATGGATGGTTTGTTGCGTCGTTGGGATCTCAACTTCTTCAAGAACAGATAATGGGTAGAGGATTGACTTTTTTACAAAGAAAACACTTGGAATGGATTACGCGTAGCAGAAAAAGTTATAGCGGTTATAGAAATTTGCTGTTTGCTGGATGTACATTTTTGGGGGGAGTAAATATTTGTACTTTCTGTCAGGAGTGGTAAGTTGTGGCAGGTGGTTGTGAGAAATGGAGGAAAAGGGGGGGGGGGGGTTGGTTTCGGTTGTCGCTAATTTACATAGGTTTTCCTTGTTTGGTACAAGTGATTCAGCTTGTATATGTATTCCCAATGTGAAGAAATTAGGCTCATAGGCCCATTGTTTGTTGTAAATTATGGATTACCAGTATGTGTTATGTAGATGTACAGGTGATGTGCTCAATTTTTTCATGACAATCTTGCAATTGTTAGCTCTTAAATTTCTCTATTTTATTCAGTTTTATTGTGTTTGTGTATTGTATACAAATGGAACACATCTCATTTTTTCTACATGGAAACATGCTTTTACTTTTTAGAACTCTGAAATTCTGTCAGTGTCGATGCTATTTATTATTTGAAGTATTCTCTTTTGGGATCGTTAGCCGACTGGATTTACGGTTTACTTTTTCCTAGTCGGTATACATAGATACACTGATTGTACACGATTATACATATTACACACGGATTATACATATATTATATTTATATTACTCAATTAGTTAAACAGTTTGGCTGGATCTTTGCCATCTGTATGCTTTGCCCTGTCAAATAAAAGCAGTATAAAAATAAACACTTAAACAGCAGCGGAACTTGTTGCAAATTACAATATATTACTGTATCTTATGATATGTTTCTGTAATAGCTCTCTACATAATAATATTAAATTAGAGAAAAAGAATGCTCTACCATATACTTAAATATTTACAACAGTATTGGATTTGAATGGCTAAAGTATTATTAACCTGAAACAGTGTTTGTGTAATAACTGTTGATGTTTCTGTCATTCCTTTTCCCCAGCCAACAACTTCATTGCAGTATCAACCAGTGCATGAATAGTCACAGTGTGTCGATTCATTCCAACTGTTCCTGAGAAAACATTAAAGCTCTCTAGCTCTGATGTGGTTTCAATAATGTACTCCAGTTCCTTGTCCATTCCCAGATTTCTGAACACTTGAATGTTTGTTCTTTTATCTCTCATCATCCAGATCGATAACTCTATGACAAACCTCCTAATTCTTGGAACCTTAATTGATGGATGTTGATGCTTCCCAAGAATCTCAACAAGTTTTGCAGCCAATTCAGCTTCTTGAATTTTCGCTCTTTGGAACATGATGCTCGACTCTTCTGGTGTTATAAACTTGAATATATGTGCACCTACTCCCATCATTACTTCCTGTAACTTGTTTTCCTCTCTCATTATTGCTTTGAGTACCTGAAAAGACAAAATTCAATTAACCTGCAGTATACTATTAGGAACTGAATGAATAAGTTTTTGTATACTACTTACAGTTGGTCCTGCAACAGCAACTTCCCTCAATTCTTCAAAGTAACCTGATCCACTGTAGACACATAAGTTTCTCAAGATTCTTGCTGCATTTACTCGAAGCAATGGAACTTCCAATGCTTCGACGAGCTTTCCAGTGACCTTGAGTTTCAATATCCTATGGCAATTGTTCTTGCTTTCAAGTGCCAGCATAGCTAGTGCTTCTCCTGCTGCACTTCTTACTTGACCATGATTGTTAGGTATGGGCTCCTTGAGGAAAATGTTGCACAACTCCTTAAGGATTCCGCCCGTGCCTCCAATTCTCTCTGTTGCATCATCTTCTAATGCAAGACTTTTCAAGATCTCTATTCCCAAGTGTTGTAGAGTAGGCTGTCTCTCCCCATATCTTAATAAGTCCCTGATGTGGCTAATAGTGAAAACTATTTCTGATATCTCTCTCCTTAGCTCTTTACCTGTGGCGCCTGCTGTGCTCGCCAGCATCTTTACGACCTGAAGAGATCGTTTTAGTGTCAATATCTGTGTTGGTGTTGCTGATTCATCTCTTAGTAATCTCTCTCCTGCTTGTGTGAACTCTATAATTTTGGGCAGAAGACCTCTAGTATTGCCTATTTTTCCACAGTTATCGTGGTCGCGAGCAAGTTTCTTTAAAATCAGCAGCCCCAAATGATTGAATGTCCAAAATCCATAATTTTCATCGTCAAAGATGATTCTCTTTTCACATATTTCATCATTTGCTCCTGTAGGCCCTCTGCTGATTTGGAGAAGTGAAGATATGGACTCCATAGCACCAGGTATACCCGCGACACGAAGAGAATTTTGCTTTTTACCAGTAAGCTTTGATATAATCTCTGCTGCTGATAGCCTTAACTCTTCTTCTTGTATGTCTTTCCAATTCAGCATCTCAACCAACCTTTCCATTACTACTATGTTTGTTCCAATCTTTTGAAGTGTGTCATCACAAAACCGTGGACTCGTAGCAAATTTTCGCAAGATTTTAGCACCAATGAGTTGCTCATCAGGTGAGTTAGAGGCTAAGAGTTCAATAGCAAATGAAACCATATCCATCTTTAGACCATCAAATATGCTCCCATTAACACTTTTCGAATAAGCATCATAAAAAAACCTTCTGACTGAAGTCATACCTGATGGCCCCAATTCACACTCTTTGTTCACCTTCTCCAACAGACTACAGAAGTTGATCTTCCATTCCCAATAGGCTTTTTCCAATAGAAAAAGCAATGCCTCCGTGAAGGCGAGAGAATAGAATATAAGTAGAGCACTTTTCCTATTCCTCTTATCGGTATCTCCTTTGGCCACTTCACCAAAGTTCCTTAATACAAGCTTCATCAATGATAGCACCAAACATGCTGTTGCAGATAGTATTTGGAGCCAATACAGCATTTTGCTAACGTTTCTTGCTACGAACATCCATCTCGCGTATGGAAGCAGAGGAACCTCAGAACTAGTCCACGTTCGAGTTGGCTGCTTCTGCTTATTCCACTGTGAATTCCTTGCAATTTCTCTGTTGTTAACATGCCTGCTTCCCTTTGTAACATCAGAAATAGGCTTGAATATTGCTTTAGCAGCATTGACAATGGTTCTTGTGGTGGATTTGATGGCGCGAAAGCTACTGATTCCAACATCAGTAATAGACCATGTTGCTTGGTGTTGCCACTCAAGCTCATGACTCCTACTAAAGATTCTTGTTCCTTCTATTAACAGTATAGTAGTTATGACCCAAAAATCTGATGTATTCAAAGTGATAGCAAAACCGCCGAGTAGAACAACTGTTGCCCATATGAAACCAAGTGTTCCTAATCCAGTTGCTGCTTTTTCAAGCACTGCTAACCTCAGAGCAAATAGGGTAATCTTTTTCTCAGGTGCACGAATCGTTGGCCTTTTCGGAGAAACAGAATTTGCTGTGCTGCTGTTCTTTGTTTCCATTGGACTTTGAGGTTCAAAGATTGTTGGACCTCCACTTTCTGTCACACTTAACCTTCCATTAAGTTCATTTATCTCTAAATGAACACTTCCTTCGCTCTCTATCGATGATCTACGATCCATTTTTTCACTTTTTTTGGACCAAGAAAGATTGAAGTTTTGGCTATACAAGGGTAAATTGGTTAGGGAAAAAACTCAAGAAGGAGTTGATGGTTTTAAGGTTTGAAGGAGAGAATGCTGTGTTAATATATATATGTATATGTATATGTAGAAAGAGAGAGGGAAAAGAAACTGAGCTTAGAGTACACGTTGAAGTTGTGGAAATGAGGAGGAAAGACAAACGTTAAGTTGCGTCTCTTTCCGCTATTTTTTCAAGGAAGTTAGTTTTTCCTTTGTTTGTTTGTTTGGCTCCTCTGCTTTTAAGTTTGGCAACAGAGTCGTTTCACTATTCTGGATAAACGGCCTATTAGAAAAAAATGTTAAAAGACCTAAACCCCAATGATTAAGGTTTAGAGGAGATGAGGGTATAACTATATTGGTCGAAATTTGTACCAAACTTAATGACTTTGTTGGTTGGGGTCGAAGTCTAGGTCGGCCAACATTCGGAGACGAAGGGTCTTTCTCGAACGAAATCGACGATTGGGTCGACTAGAAGAATTTATAATAACGACAGGATAGTTTAGGTTAGAAAGAGAGAATATTCCATCAGAATATTCCCTCCCATGTACTTTTTAGGATTTCTAAAGACAGTGGCGCATGCAGCGTACAACCTACGGGTTCAACTGAACCCATAACTTTCGACGCGGAGTAAAAATTCATTAAAATTGCAAAAAAAATAGTAGATATGAACCCATAAATTTAAAAATACAATGGGTTCAATGTTAAAAGCCTTAAAATTGAACCCATCAGATTTAAATCCTGAATTCGCCTCTGTCTAAAGAATGTTCCCTATAAATAGAAAAAGGAGAGAAAAAGGCATCCGAAACTCTACGAAAGAACACTTTGTAACATTGACTATTGAAGAATATGCATCTCTTGTCTTTTCTATTGATTCTCAAACTAAAAGACACATTTTCGTACACAAGATCCAAGAACCTAGTATTCCACCCAGGCTTCTTATCACCTGCATTGCTGATAAAGAGCTGGTAGACTCTTAACATTTGATATTTTGGGCGATATATCCTTTAATATTATATTTATTGCCATTGCATGCATTTAATTTACACACTCACTTGTGTATTCATTATCAATCATCATCAGTGTCTTTGTCTAACATTTATTATTACAACACTCTGGTTCATTCTGTTCATCAGATCTAACCGTCATTAAATTTTGGATAAAGTTTATCTAACGAATTGATTTTTCGTTATCGGAAGTTTCTTGTTGTAAAAGCAAAGTGCATATATATATATATTCAAAACCAGCTTGAGCCCATGATGTGGGAAGTGTCATTTCTTGGGGAACAAGCTACTGTCACATAAGATTTAGGGATGATCTAATAAATGTATCTTCCTCTGCTTATTTAGTGTATTAAACTTTCGCTACTCTTTAAAAAAGAGTGGAACGTCTACTGTACATGTAATGAACCCAGGGGTTTATTTTCCAAAAATAAATATTTTAAACACCACGATAAATGACGTTATATATTCCACTTATAAACATGGCGAAGATTTTACTTCCAATAATTAACGATCAAAACACGTCTAATGGTTCAAAGTCAAGGAGAGAATTATCATTAATGCATTTACCCAATTTGTCATAAAATAATTAATTTGGTACTTTTTTGGTTATTTCTGTGATAATTGTTAGTGCACAACTTAGACATGATAAGTAGTAATTTAGCATCTGAATTGTCGTATAATAATGTAGAAAACAGGCAAATGAGCTGGTCTTGTGGCTAAAAAGACTTAGAAGATAAGTGAATTATACCAAGAGTTTCCTTTTGTTGATGTCCATTAAACATATTGCTTAACAATGCCTTTTAATGTATTATTTCTATTATGTTCATTAAAATTGGTTGCTTAATGAGAATTGTAGGGGTTTAATTTTCAGATATAAGCAAGGAATATGGATATGATCTGGACATTACTATGTAACTCAATCATTTATCAATTTTGGTATCGTGGTAATGACTTTATTATCCCTTGGAGTCATCTCCAAGTTTTAAAACAATTGTAGTAATACTTATTGTGCTCGTCACTATTCAAGTTACTTATGGTTTACAACCTAAAAGGCTATTAAGCCAAAGGAAAAAGAAAAATACAAGTATGGGCAGTTTTTTGTTAAAATTCTTAATCCTCCAAAATGACCGAATAATAAATAAAATCTCGTTTCCACCTTGACATTATATGGCTTAAATTATTAGTCTTTTATAATAGATAAATATCTCTATACTTGATTCGTCCAAAAAAAAAAGAAAGAAAGGAAAACTATCATCTATATCCATGTATAAGTATCTTATTATAAAAATTGGTCAATTTATAAAATATTATTAATATTAGCCAATTAGCTACTTATAGCTAAAAAAGTCAATTTTTTGCATTCTTTTGAGTGGGTGTTATTAGAATAGATTGGATACATCTTAAGGAGCTTGAATCTCAGTTTTGGGATGACTTGGTGGAGTTTTGAGGTGGTTTGAATTGAAAATTTGAAGTAGAAGATGAACATGAAAAAATGAAATGTGTATCACACTATGTATCATTTATGTATCACATATGTGTCATATTTGTATCAAATGTATATCCAGGTATACCAGTGTGTGAGATACATGCGTGGCAGATGAAATTTTGGAACTCGATTTTAACAACGAATTTTGATATCAAATCAGTCCAAATCATCTCCAATCTTCCCCTAATTTTATATGATTTACTAATCGATATGTTTTCAATGAATTTCAACCATACCCATTGAAAAAAGTCCTTTTTTTGCTTAACCTTTCTGAATCTTGTATATATATTTTATGTATTTCATCACCTTATTGGCTACCTCATCCATGAAATTTCATTTCTTATATTTAATTTTGTTAATCATGCTTTAAAATATGGAATGAGAACTTTGCATGTGATTTTTTGAGAAAAAACTTATTTATTTGAGTTTTCAATTTTTATATATATGTGCTTGGCTAGTTTTGGTAAGTCTATGACTAAGGCTAGAAGTTGGTATGCTGGAACTTATTTGGGACATTTCTATAAGATTTCCAAAAAAATATGTGTATTCGAGTGAAATCGAGCCTATGGGACGTCTCGGTTTCCGATGACGTGAACAGAGCAAGAAACGTAAAGGCAAGGTACCGAAATCGAGGCAAGGAGCCCCTTGATCCGGGGTCCGAGCAAAACACCCACCCTCGGGAGTATCAAGGCCATGAACCCCAGGCTTGGTTTGAACCCCAAAAGCCTCGGAGAGAAATACTAGATAATCGAGCACGACCAACAAAAGGTCGTGATGTCCGCGACCGGCCGAATGTCACAGCGTGGATCCCGGCAGAGAACGGGTGTGATGTTCTTAACGTCAATACCACACAAGGAGGGGGGGGGGGGGTTGATTTGTGTGGGGTGTCCAATTTCCGCGTGCACTAGTTATAGAAGGACCATGTTCTTCTATGTGTTCCAACTCCTACATTTTGCGGAATAATAATTGTAGAAATAAAAGAACACAACAATTTTACGTGGAAAACACCTGACTGAAAAGGTGAAAAAACCACGACCTACTTCCTAGTAGGATTTTCCCAAACTCTCCACTAATTCAATAAGCCAAACAATATTTACAAAATAAACTCTTTTGTAAACCTAAGTACTAACTCTAATCCCTTTGTGGCAAACTAGCCTCTAGCTATTTGCGACAAGCTCCAAGTTAACTCTAACTTGAATACTCAGTACCTATTACAATTGCTTCTAGATAAAGCTGAAAGATACAATTTGTAATCGCCGACTACAAATAAACTAGACTAAAAGATAATAGATGGAACTGGTTCTTCTAGCTGGTTTAAGTAGCTTTTGAGTCGCACAAGAATTCTCACTCGAACTGCTTGCAAAATTGCTTTGGTAATTTTGCTCTAAATTATTGTTTCACTTCTATGTTTGTGCGCACCTGTTCAATAAGAACACTTGACAATATATATGATCAGTAGTCGAGGAGATATACTAGAGTTTTGATGCAACTCTTCCTTGGTGCAAGAGTTCTAGTTGATCTCAACTCTCCAGATCCTCTTCTATCGCGATTCTGTCCTTACTGAATAAAAAGTCTATCTCCCTATCAATTTCCAACCTTTTCGATCAGGAGATATATCTTGAGATCACTGATTGTGTTTATCTCCTGTGTGTGATCACCTCACGTGCCATTAGCTCTGCATGTCTATGTCTCCAGTGATGGACGTGGTTCAACTCTGAGTTCATTTGTCAATCTTCAAAACCATTCAGCTTCTTGATCCAACAGGGTGATTAGTTAAATAGAAGATTTTACCTTTATGGAATTGTACTTAGGGTAACACTCCCCTACTATATAAAGAGGGGTCTGATTATTTATTAGGGACATTTTAACACGTACATCAAGGCAATGTACTCTTATTTTCTCTATTATTCAAAGCTCTCACTTTTGTCCTTAAAATCATCAGTAATGTGCGCCCGAGTACGAAGACATGCATTCCATTAAGCTGTTACTAAGTCCGAGATCAATCCTCTTGATTGGTTTGATAATTTATCACGTCTTTTATCTGTTTATTCTAACACAGTTTATCGTTTGTATTGGATTAATCCACGCATTCTTAAAACCACTTACAAATTTAATTGTTATCCATTTTGTAGGGTTAACAGTTTGGCGCTCACCGTGTGGCTAAGGATAATAGTGGCAATTTGATATAAATTTCCATAACACACTCTATTTTACACTTGTTCTTTGATCTTTTAATTTCAGGTCAGATTAAAATGTTGAACTCCCAATCTGCATATTTGAACGTGGATGCTGAATCCGGCCACCATGGCAAAAAAAATCCCCCTATTGAACCTAACGGAGTACCGGTCGCTGACCCGATCGATGCTAACTTACACGTGGTTATCAAAGAAAATGTTCCCACTGACCCCGAAAACAACATTTACGGGGGAGCCCAGTCGATAGCCTGGAGTACAGACGACTGCGAAGGTGACCCCGAATCGTCCAGGGAAAACACCTGCAGAAATGAACCGGCCACAAAAAGTCCAGGTGAAGCAAAACTCGAGACCAACCCCGAGAATATAAAGATGCTTGAGGAACTGACAAAACGGGTGGAATCAGGAGAAAAGAAAATCTAAGCCAACGACAAAAAAATGGAGACCTATAACTCTAGGGTCGACCAAATCCCGGGAGCACCACCTATACTAAAGGGCATGGATTCCATAAAATTTGTCCAAAAATCTTTCCCTCCGAGCGCACCTTCGAATCCAATCCCAAAGAAGTTCCGTATGCCCAAAATTCCGAAGTATAATAGGACAACTGATCCCAACGAACATGTGGCCTCTTATACGTGCGCCAATCAAAGGAAATGACTTGGAAGATGATGAAATCGAATCCGTTCTGTTGAAAACGTTCGGTGAGACCTTGTCGAAAGGAGCTATGATATGGTATCACAACTTACCCCTAATTCTATTGACTCGTTTGCTATGCTTGCAAACGCCTTTGTAAAAGTGCATGCTGGGGCCATCAAGGACAAGACCAGGAAATCAGACCTTTTCAAGGTAAATCAAAGAGATAACGAGATGCTCAAGGAATTCGTACCGAGGTTTCCAATAGAACGGATGGACCTGCCTCCGATCGCAGATGATTGGGACGTTCAGGCCTTCACCCAAGGACTCAATCCCCGAAGTTCATTGGCTTCACATCAGTTGAAGCAAAATCTGATAGAATACCCGGCAATAACCTGGACTGACATCAATAACTGGTACCAATCAAAAATCAGGGTCGAAGACGATCAGCTCGAGGCCCATTCCGATTCCGTTGATCCCATCAGATATGGTGAGAAATCCAAGAGATACATTGATCATGAACCAAGATCAAATAGAGGCCAGTATCAACCATACAATGGAGATCGAAGGGGTAATGGGTCCGTACACAACACTGTGAGAACTGAAAGAAGAACCGACCGAGGTCAGAATAACCGGGGACTCATGACAAAAGAAGTTTTGACAGACCCATCGGGTCTAATAAAGCACCAAGGTTATTGTAGTACAACTTTAACGTCGAAACTGTCGCCATTGTATCATCCATTGGATGCATCAAATATACATTACCCAAAGGACCTCAACCTAATGTGCAAATATCATGGCACTCATGGCCACATAACCGAAGACTTCCGACAACTGAGAGAGGAAGTAGCCCGGTTATTCAACAAATTTCTAAGTGATCAAGCCAAAGATCACTTCAGGAATAGGGACTCCAACAAGAAAATCGATCAAGAGGAACTTCAGCATGTCATTAACATGATCATTGGTGTGGTTGACGTCCCCCATAGGTCGATGTTAAAGTTCACCAAAGTATCCATCACAAGGAAAAAACAAACTCGAGATTATGTGCCATAAGGAACCATATCTTTCAATGACGAGGATGCTGAAGGCATCGTTCAACCACAGAATGATGCACTAGTAATATCTGTACTCATAAATAGATCTCGAGTTAAGCGTGTGTTAATTGATCCAGGTAGCTCGGCCAATATCATCAGATTGAGGGTTGTAGAACAATTGAGTATACAAGACCAAATTGTGCCTGCAACCCAAGTTCTAAATGGATTCAACATGGCATGTGTGACCACTAAAGGAGAGATAACCCTACCGGTGAACACATGTGAAACCATTCAGGAAACAAATTTATACGTTATCGAAGGATATATGAGATACATTGCTGTGTTCGGGAGACCATGGATTCACAACATAAGGGAAGTACCCTCAACATTAGACTAGGCGTTGAAACTCCCCACATCGGGAGAAGTTAAAACAGTTTACGGGGAGCAACTAGCCGCGAAAGAGATGTTCGCAGTCGATAAGGTGGTCCCGATATCCGCACTCTTGACATCAAAGAGCCCAAGTTTGGTCACCAAGGAAGAAACCAAATAGCAATCACCGACATCGGCCCTGACCGAACCATAAAAGCAGGGGACGGGCGAGGATGACGACTATGGAGTTCCCAGATCTTTCACTGCCCCTGACGATTCTGATGCCACCAAGTCAACAGTCGAGGATCTGGAGCAAGTCATATTGATCAAGCACCTGCCAGATCGGATGGTATACCAAGGTACGAGATTAACTCTCGAGCTCAGGAAAAAACTCATTGAATTCCTTATAGCTAACAAAAATTATTTCGCTTGGTCTCATCTTGACATGACAGGGATCCCGCCAGAAATAACTACTCACAAGCTGAGATTGGATCCGAAGTTTCACCCAGTTAAACAAAAGAGGAGGCCTCAGTCCAAAGTCAAGCATGCAAAAATCAAAGACGAGGTATCTAAACTCCTTTAAATAGGTTTCATTCGGGAAGTTAAGTACCCAGATTGGTTAGCAAATGTAGTAGTAGTCCCTAAAAAAGAAAATAAATTAAGATTGTGTGTAGACTACAAAGACCTGGACAAGGCATGCCTAAAGGACTCTTTTCCTCTGCCCAACATTGATCGCTTGATCGATACGACAGTCAGCCACGAGATACTCAGCTTTCTCGATGCTTATTCCAGTTACAACCAAATCCGGATGGACTCCGCCGATTAGGAAAAACTCCCTTCATCACTTAATACGACACCTATTGTTATAATGTAATGTCATTCGAATTAAATAACGCTGGTGCCACTTACCAACGCCTAGTAAACCAGATGTTCAAAGAACAAATAGGAAAATCGATGAAGGTTTACATTGACGGCATGTTAGTAAAGTTCGTGCGAGCAAAATGACCATTTGGAACATTTGCAGGAAGCCTTCAACATACTAAATAAATACAATATGAAGCTGAACCCGGAGGAATGAGCATTCGGGGTCGGATCCAGAAAGTTCCTGTTGATACCCAATTTTGCCCTCATATTTTTATAAATGTTATGTATACTTTCAAAATATTATTTCTTGCATTATTACGTAATTTAAAGGATTCATATTAAAATTTTCTATAATTTTTAAAGCTTAAAATTGATTTCTCGCATTTAATTATCTAAATATTTATTAAATATCCCTTCAAATTATTTTGGGATGATTTAATCACCTAATTTATTATTTATACCCACATGCATGTTTTATAACATTTTACGTCATTTCATATAATTATATTTTTTGCATTTTTGAGCTATTTACATATTATTTTGCCAAAATAGCTTATACTTTACAATTACTTGCATTTTTTCATTTTATTCAAGGTCAAAATAAATTTTTATATTATTATAACCTTAATCTATTATTTTAACATGTTAAGTTGCAAAAATAATATTTTATATTTATTTAGCTATTTTATTAAATTATTTTTTAATTTATTGTATTTAAAATCAGCCCATTATAAGGCTAATTTCGGACCAAAGCTTAGCCCAATTCCTCCTGGCCCAAAACCAAACAACTCATTTATAAAAGCGGTCGGTACCCTCTTTAAATGACCCACCTCATTCATCTTTTAAATTCTGGCCTTTGATCTCTCAAGATCAGCGACCCTCGCTCATCCAAGCCCTTTTAATTAACCAAACCCGGAAACCCTACCTCATCTCCCACCTAATAGCCGCCCCAAATCCCCTCAACTCTCTTCTTCTCTCTTCTAAAGAACCCTATCCACCTTTCCCCTAATTACCTCTCCTAATCCCGTAAATAATGGGATTCCACCATTATTTGCTTACCATATCTATGTTTCTCCGCTACTGGTCACACATTTATGGTATTACTTAAGTATTTGCCCAATTTTGGAAAATATCATCTCTATATCGTATTGGAATCAACCTCAATCTTGGAGATTTGGACAATATCTCGTTCATATACATGAAGAAAGGTCTGATTCTTCATACCAGTTGGCCGATTTTTTAGTATTAAACCCTAACCGGGGTTTGGAGTTTGATTTATTTTCTTTCCGGTTAATTTACTGATCGCATGAGATATTTTACTTTTTTTTGTGTTTACTTGATTTCTTTCCTTGTTTACTTGCTTGATTCAACATTATATAAACGCCCTCCCCAATTTTCCCTGGGGACAGACTTTGGATCACTAAGAAAAATTACTACTACTCTCTTATTCTTATTCATCTTTTACTACTCTAAGGCTCAATTTCTTGGCCGACTGAAAGTCAAAGGCACCAAAATTCAATTATCGAACCTTTCTTAGTGCGAGCACTGCCCGGGGTTTATTCGAAACCCTTGGAAACTCTGACGCACTAAGATTCTTGGTTTCTACTGTTCGTTGCGCTATTTGACATTGGAGTATTGCTGAAATTATTCTTCGTATTTACTTGTTCCTTAATCTGTAACTGGTAAGTACATATGGCCTTTGCAATTCCACTCCTTTTCGTTTGAGTTTCTGTTCTTCATATTTATGTCTCTGAAATTATGTGAATCAACACGCTATTGCATACTCTAAAATTCTTCTTGAGGTTCTATGCTTTCTAGTAATCGAATTTGCCCATTTGTTGTCATGGTTATATTTTTCTTAAGTTTATTTGCTCTAATGTGTAATGCCTATTATTGTTGCTTACTCTAAGTTTAGCTTCTTACGTTGTTCTGTACTCTTGTGATGAGACGAGTCATGTTCTAATTCATGTATAACTCAATGTTTCACTAGAGTCAACTCCTGATCATGTTACTAGCCTAAACTTGCTTTCCCTACTACTTGTAAATTAATTATGTTCTCTGCTCCATCTTATATCTTTGTAATAATCAATACATATGTGCTAGACCTTGTTAAGTCATTCCTGCCCAACTTGCTGAGTTCCTGATGTTGTACTGGTTAGCTAAGGCATGTTTCCATGTTATTTAAGTTCTAATGTATGCTTGGACTTCTGCAATCCTGTGCTCTTCAACACTATTTGAGACCTTAGGAAACCTCATAACCAGTCTCTCCTCTCACATATGGTCGACTAGTATCAGGTTCAATACTAGCCTATCTTGCTTTTGAGAATCGACATGTTTCTTATATTATGATTAATGTTCAACATGCTAGGGTCTTTCCCATGTTCCATTAAGAAATTACTTGAACGTGAGATGGTTCTGTTACTTTGTTCCTTGGGGTTTTCATGATTAACATTTTCATATGTTAACTATTCTTTGTTTGCCTCTGGCTTGAATCTGTTAAACCTTCATCTAAGGTTCCCTAGGTTTACTATGAATGATGCTTCATTATTGAAACTCTTTGGAATGGTTTACTATCCTACGTAGTCAATTAGGTTACTCTTAAACGTTTTCGCTAGAACTACGAGCACAAACTTACCTTGTGTGCTTCCCAATCTAGCGTGATCATGTTTATATTTCTTGGCTAGATCTTTGTTAGCCATAACTCTAAGAACTAAGTGTGTTAGTTATTTGGTTAATTCTATGAACATTTTGTCACATGTATGGCTGATTTAAGTAAGTAAGGTTATTCGTTAGGCCTATTGTTGGGACATACATGTTGGGTTTGAGTATGAAACTCATGTTGCTATGGTAAGCGGTGTGTGGGTTTGTTGTTGCGCGAAGATTAAGACCATTGAAGGTTTGGGGACATCCTTGAGTTGTTCTGTAGTGGGCCTGTGTTTGTTCTATTGGTTTTTGGTTGTTTCATTCTGTAATGAGTCATATTTTGGTTTATACTATGTCATTTGGGCATGTAATAATTTGTAATAATGAATAATGGGGAGATTAATGAAAGGGGACCGTGGTATTCTAATATTCACATGAAAGGGTAGAAAACATGTCTATAGGGTTTACATGCTTTATGTGCTACTTTGTTTAAATTTGTTTTATTTCTGCATATCAGTAGAAATCATGGCTATAGGAATCACACACATCTCACTTTCACACTGTCCAAACAAGTTAGTTCAAGTATTTACCATACTCGATTCTATGTTACTAGTGTGCATTTAGACAACATACCTATATGATGTATGACATATGTTTTTTGTCAACCAAGATACCATGCCTGTAGGACTTCAAATAATTAATTGGTCGATTGCTTCTATTACTCTTATTGTACTGCCTATCTCGGTTCCATGACTATAGGACACCAATCTTTTGATCAACTACTCCTGTTTGTTTTCATTACATTGCCTCGCCTAGATGACATGCCTATAAGAGTACATCGATATAAAATCAAGTCTGATTGTTAATGGTTAGAAATCCTGCCTATAGGATGTTGTCACTCGTTTAAAAAATTATTTATAAGATCAACGTTGTTAATACTAGACTTTCAAGGCTATTTCATTACCTAAGTTATCAACTATTAGAAATCCTGCATATAGGATATTGTCACCTTCTTGAGACACGCGTCTATAAAATCAGCACTGGTAATTCATAATTCTTGTATTGTTTCATTGCGCAAACAATTAGAAATTATGCCTATAGGATTTACAATGCATGTAGTCTACCTAAGCATTAGTCTAAAAATGCAGTACTTCCTGCATGATACCAGAAACCATAATCATATAGAAATCATGCCCATAGGACTTAACAACTCAAATACGTCTTAATCCTAAAATTGTCTAATGTGTAGCCTGGAACTTGTTTGCGTGCTTTGTTGTTACGTGTGGAGGCTAACATGAGCCAATATTTGCTATTATGTGCAGTCCTACTTGTTTTAAATGCGTGATTAGTTTTATTATTTTGAGCAACCTAGGTAAAGTCTAGAACCACCCAAATAGAGGTCCAAAATCTCATGGACCGTAGGTATGGGATGGGTAGTGCACGCATAAGGTGCAATTTAGAATTGAATTAGAGCGCCTTTAAGTAACAACTTCAACATAGTAATTGGATAGTAGTAGATGATAGTCTGTGCCCGCTGAATAATATGAGAACCCCCCTACCTTAAGGTAGTTGTGAAGTATTATTTATGTTGCACGGGGTGATTATTTAGGCTAAAAGACTTAGGACCCCCCCCTTTCTTTGTATACTTGTTATTTACACTTAGTCACCTAACATAGACCAATGTAGTTGTAGCATTGTAATCATTAAAGTTTTGTACCGATTCTCATATGTTATGATAAGACTTTTCGGCTTCATTATTTCCCTTTGTTTATTCGATCACCTAGCCTAATCTCATTATACACATAGTTTAAAATTTGGACGGGACCCATAATTGTGGACCTCGAAGAGTGCCTAACACCTTCTCTTTGAGGTAACTTGAGCCCTTACCCGATGTTTGGTGACACTGACTAGTTAAACAGAGTTATTTGAAAATAGGTGCCCTAACGCACCTTAAAAATCGTTAGGTGGCGACTCTTCTCTTTTAACACCTCCCTTAAAAGAGTTGTCACATGTCGAGGCCCGCTTTCACGAGAAAACGGGACGCGACAACATGGCGACTCTGCTGGGGATATACTTAGGCTCTTACCATGACGAATTTGACTTATGTGGATTATTTCCCTTGTTTTCCTATATTTGTTTAAATTGTTATGACATGCACATTCCTTTATTTGCTATGACATGTATGACCTCTCTCCATTTCCTTCAACGTGTCTAAGATTAGTATATCATGATTCTCTCGTCTCTATTTCCTTACTTGCTTCATTACGTCCTCGCAAATTTTCATGTGCTAAACTGACTTCTCTTTTTGTCTTTCTTTTCTTTCCTCTTCTTTTCATGTTCACCTTTACTATGTTATTTACTGCTTTTATGTATTCTTATCATGCAAATACTTGGCAGCGTGTTACTATTTCTGCATAAAGCATATCATACTCCATTCGTGCCTATTATCAAAATAGCGACGCTTGTTGAGTGTCCCCGCTTTTCTGAAATCAACCTTTTAAATTAGAAAGTCTTATTTGCGGTAGACTAGTCGATCAACGGTGTAGTCGACGGTCCCGTGCCTTTCCCTCTCAAGTTGTCCACTTGAGAGTACCAGTCTAGACCCTTCTAGAAACCACACTCCGATTTGAAATGTACATGTATCATGCTAAACCTAGTACGGATTGAGACGTCATTGACGTAACAACCCACTTAGATAAAACCTTGTCCAAAGTCCGACGGGATTCCACAATCCCAATGGACACTATCATATGTGCATCACTTGGAGAAAATGTGCCAACATATTGGTTATTACTGCATAGGTAGTTGAATATGGAGGGGGAAAGGGCTAACCTTTATTTGTTTGCAGAAAATGAAGCACAAACTCCTAGGTTCGGTATGGTCCAGAACATCCCGCCTTTGCTACTTGACCGGTTGAAAGACCTTGCACCTCGTGATAAAAAATCATGTGAGGAGAGTACTTGGTGACTGCTGCTACTATTGGGATGAGAAAAGAGTTGTTCTCCGATTTGGAAATATAGAAATGTCTCTCCTAGAAGAAATAAGGGTTTTTGTCAAGTTGCGATGGGACAGTCCAGGACTACTGGTGCCAGAAAATTGCACCCCCCGCAATTTTCTGAAAATGTTGGATTTTAAGAAGAATGATGAACTGCTCTGTCTAAAGAAGTCATACATCCCTTTTGAGCATTATGGGCAGAGGAAATCATATCGCATTCATCATGATGAACTATCCATTACTTCCTTAGGATGGGTGCATCGCGGGGTTTATGTGTTCATTGTCTACTTATTGAGGTTGTTGATATTTCCGATGCAAGGAGGAAGGATTCATACTTGCTTAGCCTTGGTCGCCAGGAACTTAATGGATGGCATCGAAGGACAAACTTATACTATTATCCCCATGATCTTAGCTAAGATGTACCGTGCTCTGGATCGATGCAAGCACGGATTCAGACACTTTGTGGGTTGTAATCTATTGCTATAATTTGGATGCTGGAACACCTTCAGAGGGGAGAGTACCGTCAAGAGCTTTTGCGAAGGTCACTGAATGACTACATAGCCAACCATAACCCAAAGAAAATGACGTTTATTCCATACATGTTTGAAAAGCCTGGAAATGTTATAGGTTGGGTGCGTTTCTTCAGTAATCTGACAGACGAGCAGGCACATTGGATGTTTGAATGGTTTCATAGTAGTGAGTTCATCATCATATCAAAAAGAGACTACTCACTTGGTCCTGGTCGGGCTGCGAGGCATCTACCCTTACACTCCTATAAGGGTAATGTGGCAAGGGGGAAGAAAACAAGTCATACCTCGGGTTTCCAACATGGTCTAGTATAAGGAATATTTCAAGGGAGATGTCATCCCATTTAAGTTCGAATCACAACACATGTGGAACCAAAAGATCATTGTGGAAGGAGAAACCATTTAGCCAGACAGGTATCATGACAGCCATATGTACTACTATCTATCATGGTTAGAAGACAACGAAGCTGGGAACGTCAAACCAGGAGTCAATCTTAAGGATAGGATCATAGATGAAGTGGCTGAGGCACATGTGAAGTACAAGAGGCTACACAAAAGGGTGTTCAAATCCAATGCTAAGCATCTAGAGCAACATAAGGCAAACATGAAAGTGATAAGGGAATAGAAAGAGATTGCCATTAAGTCGATGGGGAGATTAGAATACTTGGAACAAGGACTGATGGAGCTAGAAGGGAAGATGGGGAAGAGACTTTGGGATTGTCAGGGCATGGACGACGCTGAAGGAGGAATGCTGGAAAAAACTTACTTATTGCTGGACATGCGCGATCTGGGGAACATGATTGATGGGATCATGAGAGCCAAGCATGGACAGGGTCCTTCAGGGACCAAGTATATTAGGAGATGATGTTCTTTCTACTTTCTAGCTTAGATTATATTTAGATGTAATAAGTCCTAATGTCGTTAGTGACATCATTACTATTTTTGATTTAGTGAGAGTTTGTTATGGCTTATTTTCGCATTAATAAAATGAAGCAAAGTTGGCATCAATTTTCTCCAAGTCTATGTGTCGCTTAGTCTTACCCCAAGCACAATGAGGTCCCCCAAATTAGGACCCTAATTATTGCACGACCTTGTGAAACATGTTTAAATATTGCAAATACTCTTTTATTTCACCTTACTGATTTGGTTGCATTTTGTTATTTTCTTTCTTTTTGATTATTCTCATTCCCAAAGGTTGGTTCGTGCATACTAGTATCTTGAGCATACCTCACTATATATATAGGTCCTCCACCTCCTCCACCTAGAGACCCAAAAAGCAAGGGCAAAGGAAAAATGGATAGTTTAAGTCGTATCCGGAAAGATAATGTTGTTGTGGCGGGAAATGTTAAAACTTCAGATAGTAGAAGCACTCTGGGGCAGAATGAGTTGGTCTTACGTTGGGAGCAAAATATCCTGGAACTACAGGGCGAGCTTGAGCAGGTCCGAAGTCTGGAAAACCTTTCCCTTACTCTCAATGTTCCCGACATCAACCAGCAAAACCCGACTACCTAGAACCAAACACCGCTACAAAACACACAAAACCAGAATCCACCACCCATAGCTGATACACTCAAATTACACTTTAATATAGTGTAAAGCGGTCGAAGTCAAATATAATAACCCAACAAGGTTGGGGTCGAATCACACAGGGAATAGGCGTGAAAAGGTTACTTTGATAGTGTGATTCTTAACTCAAATCATATCTCTATTCCGTTAATGTAACTGGGATATGGGGGCTTGATTGTGTAATAATCTAATTATGATAGTAACAAATATGATTAATTAAAGTTGTAATTAATGTGATTAACTAAACCAAGGTTGTGTCCCCTTCAATAAAGTTTAATGCTAATGGGTATTAATATGATATATTTCTAATGGAAGGTCCTTTAGAGATGCAAATGATTTCTAAATCACTACCCAATATTTTCCAATAGTTGGATAGTAGTTCCTCTTTATAATTTTCCCAAATATATAAAAGATTTGCAATGAAGAGTAATCACTTAATGCCAAATAAAACCCAGTTATTCCTAAGCGATTCTATTAAACAAGGTTTAAAGCCTTGAGTCTTTGATATTTACTCTTACCAATTCTAACCCACTTTTCCAAGCTGAGAAAGAATTTATGGCACTTGTTAATGTTTGCAACCACTAACAAGAAATGAAAATGAAGAGTAAATAAATATCAACCAACCATTATACATATATTCAATATTAAATACCCAAATATATAACACCCATTTAGGGTCCACAACCTTAGTATTTAAGGCTAGCTACACATACTTAATGACAAAAAGATAATGGTATTAAATGTCATAAAAACTTACAAAACTCAAGAATCCTTGCTTTAATGCTTCCAAAAGTGAAGAATATTCAAAGGAGGGAATGTAGCTCTAAAACCAGACAAGAATGACCCACAAAACCCAAATAAATCTATTTATAGTGGGCCAAAAATCGGGGTCAAAATCGGACAAAAATGCCCTTTCAGGGCAGCCCTGCGACCGCATTCCTGTCGCAGAACAGGTATGCGGTTCGCATTCTTCACATGGCAATCACATTCTTAAACCCTAGTTTCCAACTCCCAATCGCATTGTGTGTTCTACGGTCCGCATTCTTGATATGCGACCGCAGAATTGCTTCGCATTCTCGAACTGGGCTTCAGGTATTGGACGCTCTCCAGTCACGTATGCGGTTCGTAGATGAATTATGCGATTGCATAGTCGATCGCATTTTTGCTCTTGAAGTTACCCAATCTTTCTGTGGAGTTCTGCGATCCGCCTGGGCCATCTGCGGTCCGCATACCAGCTATGCGGTCCCTCTTGTTCCATCTGCGATCGCATTCTGCTCTTTCTTCAAAATTTTTTGCTTTTTGTTCTCTTTTCTATATTCTTGAGTGTTTGAGCCTCATGCACTGCAAAACATCAAAATTCTATAAATATAAAAGGTAAATGCTCTTGAAACAAGCTATAATCTAAGCAATTTGGTATTAAATGTGCCGTAATTCTCCGGCACATCAACACCCCCAACTTAAACTCTTGCTTGTCCTCAAACAACTAAAGTGACTCTATCCTAACCTAGACTTTAACTACAAGACCGTAAGCAACTATGACCAAGGACCGTGTTAAGTGTCAGTACTACAAGCATGCATTTCATTTATTTACCCTTCATGAACAGTCACTGCTATGTACAAGGAACTACTCAACTCGTGAACTTTGAGCCTCGAGCAATTTGACCAAATGTTACTCTCAGCTGAGTGCACTTGCACCCGACTTCAAGAACTCAACTATTTCTAAACTTCACAGCACATGTGCCCTTACCAGAAAGAAATAAGGTCCCAACTCACAATATTTACAATGACAACAACAAGAGACATATTTACAAAAACACTCACACTCACAAAGAATTTCAAGTGTTACAATACATCATACCATAGGCTTGCCCTTATTTTAATTCGGTTCTACTTTAAGAACATTCGGTTGGAAATCCCATAAGGACTTTCTAGCTTGTAATGTAGGCTTAGGGAAGGTTGGATAATCATTTGGGTACAAGTGACTACACCCTCCTTGAACACTACTCACATCTTTCTCTTTCCGAGCCCTTTGCTTCCTTTCAAACTCCATAGCCTCCTTGGTATTTAGTTACCAACGTAGAACAACCTCACTAAATATCTTCAAAGCTTCCATATTTATTTACATACATATCTATTTTTTTTTTTTTTTTTTTCATTTTGGAGCTTGAAGAATTTTCAATTGAATCTTTGTAGGTGTCTGTTCTACACTCAATATACAACCTTGCTGATCTCCACTTCTTTCACCAACCCCCCAACTTAGCTTTTTGCCTCATTCTCAGTATTCAAGGAGGGACGGGTTCAAAAGAGGGGGATTACTGTTCAAAACGGGAAAGGCTTGTAATGAGGTGTCCAACAAAAAGGCTAAAGGCTCAAGTGGGCAACTAGTGATATTCATGCAAACGTTTGGTAGCTTGAAAGGTTTACTGGGTTTCTCAATATTACAAAGAATGCCTAAGGTCATTTCTCCAACTCAATGTACTTATTATTAGCATCGAAAAACCAACTGGGCAAGTTCTAGATGACATAAGTAAACACAAGAAATATTGATACATAAACTCACACACACGGCACATGGCTGTTTGGCCCAACATAGTTTTAGCTCAAGAGTCTAGGCTTGACAACTCTTAGCTTTCCTTATTTACATGTATAATTCTAAGTACACATAGAGTCAAAAAGCGAGCCTCAAGTTCACAGAGTTGATATTTCTCTCTTTTCTTTTTATAAACTACGAACAAGAGATGAAATACACAAACGAAATATGGCTACTGGTTTATTGACAACTTGGAGATATCACAACACAGAAAACAGAAGTAAAAACATATATACATAGAACAACAACAAAAGTTCAATACATAACATAAAACAAAAAACAAAAGTACAATATCATCCAAGTTGTCACAAAAAGAGTTCATATACCAAGTTGCTACCTAGCCACCACCCCCAACGTAAAAGCATGCATTATCCCCAATGCATAAGAAATATAAAAACAGAGTTAGGGGCTACCTGGGGCGCGCTAAGCGCTACGGGAGTCAGTGGTTAGCTGGGTGGCAGAGGGGTCCTCAACCGCCAAAGGGCCAGGGTCAGTTGAGGTCGCTGCAGGAGGGATGACATCAACTGGTGGTAGAGGAGTTGCAGAAGACTCCGCTGGAGGAATAACTACTGCAATGGGTGGGGTGTCCTCATGCCCCACCTCTGACGCTGGAGCCTGAGAGCTGATGGCCCCATCTGCTGACTGCTGAATAACTGATGCGGTGGCCGGGGAAGCTGTGTCCACCAAGGAGCGTTGTATAGAAATCTGTATCTGCTCCTCCTCTACTACCTCTGCAGCTGTGGTGATTGCAACCCCCTTTCCCTTCTCCTGAGGGCCATGCTCATCATCTGACCAAGAAGACTCCTCTTCTGACTCCTCGCCCTCGGACGCTGAAGAATGTCCGGAATCCTCTCCAGAAGGTACATCAACTGGTGCAGGAGCTGCCTGGGCTGTCATAAGAGTGGAGAAATCAAGCCCTAGCCCATGCTCAGAGGTTCCCTCTCCTTGCGCCCCTTCCTTGGGCAAGAGGGATGAGAAATCAAATTCCACGTGCTGCAGCCTGTGGAGATCCGTCTTCAAATTGGACACATCGGTCCGGAGCTCTGGTAGGTCCCCAACCTCACCGCGCTCAACCTTCTCAATTCTGGCCTCAAGTCCCTTGAGGCGACCCTCGTATAACACGTGCTGCTCCTATAAAGCAGTCACTGAAGACTGAATGGGCGTGAGGGCCTGCCGGATCAATGTGGGAAGATCTCTCAAGAGCTTGTCTACCTTAGCATTGGTGTGCTGAGCTAGGAGACCAAGCTGGGAGAGAATATGCAGTGGAATAGCCGATGGAGCACTGGTACGGGCAGTGGGTTGTGGAGTAGTGGTGGATGGCTCTGCTGTAGAGGGTACTCTAGGAGTCTGAGAATCTGAGGGCTCTGCCTCAGTAGAAGTAAGCATCTGAGTCTATGGAGGAGCAACGACTACCTTGGGCCCTGCATCACTAATACGAGTGATGTTAATATCTTTGTCAGCTTCCCTCTTCTTGTCCCATGCAGGTAACAGAGGAACCTTAGAAGCTCGGCATAAGGCAGTGATTAAGTAGGAAAATGGGAATGAAGTCTGTTCCTGCCATGCCCGGATTCCAATTTCTTGGAAGATGATGTCACTCACATCAATGGTGATCCCCGACATAATACAAGCAATGGGAATAGCTTTCTCAATGCTTATCTCTGTCTCGTTCCTGGTGGGGATCAGACGGGAAGTGATGAAGGTGAGCCAGAATCTCCCTTCTCTTGTGAGATCTTCCTTGTAGATTTTGTGTCTAGAATCAATCCAGGCGGGGGTCCCTCTTGCAATCACAGAAGCAACCCAAGCACGTTCGCCATCTTTATTGGCTAATTTGGCATCGTACTCTGCCGTGCTGGGGCACGTGGTTGAAAAGTATTGAGCATGGATGGCGTCTCGGTGACACTCCACTTCTACTCCCCTAACCAAGACCTGCTCACTGAAAATTTTGTTCCCTTTGTGGTAGGCATTCCTGGAGGCCCCATATGAGGCATAGAATTCCCTCACCATAGTTTCGTTGTATTCTACGAGTGGCTCAGTGAAGCACTCCCATTTTCTAGTTCTGATGTTATCTAGAATATGGGGGTATCGTTCTTGAAGGCCATTTAGATTCAACCTCTTTTCAGGTAGGATCTTTCTCTTTTCAATTCCCACCCGATATAGCTCTCTAGATAGGGGAATAGGGAACCGGAGCTGGTAGTCGTGCCCCTGCATCCTCCTCACTTCAGCCGCCAAATCCACCTCCGGCTCAGTATCCCCCTCATCAGACTAGGAGGAACTTTCAACAATATCCTGTGGAGGTGTTTGGCGTGCACGTTTGGGTGGAGGGGCTTGCCTTCTTGAGGAGGCCCTCTTAGCAGCGGAAGATGTATTCTTGCGAGGCATTTCTACACAGAGAAAATATGTGTGAGTGAAAGGGTGGACAAAGTAAAAGAAACTTACGAAAAGAAAAATAAGATGAAAGAAAATTTCCACTATGCGACGAGGTATGCGATCGCATAACCACAATGCGAACCGCAGACACGTCGCAGAAGTGTTCATAGCTTAAGAAAATTCAATAATGAGATGACATATGCGGTCGCATATCCACCATGCGATTCGCATAGTCATCGCAAAATTGTGTTAAAAAATGTAAGAGTAATATGCGATCGCAGAACCCTTCGCAGAGGTGAGTCTGCGATCGCAGACTGGTCGCAAAATAGGGGCCGGCTTGGGAGGTATACTGTGCAAGAATGCGATGCAAATGCGATCCGCATTTCAACTATGCGTCGGAGATACGTCGCATAGTCTGTCTTCCTCGCCGGACCTAGGGCTCAATCTGCGACACAAATGCGATCCGCATAGTCAAAATGCAGACCGCAGAACCCTTCAAATTCAATTTCTCAGCCCTAACCATGGCGGATTTTCGATTCCAAACTTTCCAAGCCTGATTTTCAGTTAAAATCTACCCTTTCCCCCTCCTTTTACGATTACACTCAGACCCATATGGAAAAACACAAAAGAGAACACGAAAATTCTGAACTTTAATTCACATACAGATAAAATAACTAAGGAACAATAGAACAAAAATGAACAAGGGATGGAGAAGATGGGGGGGGGGGGATACATACCAGATGAGTAGTGAAGTGCACAAAGATGGAATGTGAATCCTTGAAGAAGATGCTATTTCAACCGTTACTCTTTTGTTTGGTGCAGGTTTTTTTTATAATTTGTTTTGTTTTTATTTAAGTAAGAACGACGGTGGGTGAAGTACTTACCTGGATCTGCGGTGAGTGTGGGACCGCATAATGTGATATTACCGCATATCCGTTATGCGGTGGTCTATTCATTATCTTTCCGGAGTTCAAAGTGCGGTGCGATATGCGATCGCATACAACAAATGCGGTTCGCATAGTGCACCTGAGCATCGCAGAGTTGACATGAATTTTTCCTAAACAATCTTCCTACATCTGCGACTACAATGCGGACCGCAGAGATGAAATGCGATCGCATATGCGTTGCATACTGGCCAAATTTTCCTTGTTTGACCTTCTCCTGCAATCCTACCATGTTTCTGTGTTCCTTTGAACTACCTGCACTCACACACCCTTTAAATTTCCCCAAAGAATCACATTTATTGAAAAATCAAAAATTAAAAAGACAAAAGTGCGTTACCACACATGGGTTGCCTCCTATGAAGTGCTTGATTTAACGTCGCGGCACGACGAAGTTGTATTCCCTTGGAATCATTCATCAGTAGGGCACATACCATCCTTGAGCGCCAATTGCTCTACAACATGCCTCTCGCTATTTGTACCCAAGTAGTGTTTTATGCGTTGTCCATTGACTTTGAACATACGAAGTCCGTCCTCAGTTGCTAGATCCACAACACCAAATAGAGAGACATTCACCACTTTGAAAGGACCAGACCATTTGGATTTGAGTTTGCCCGGGAAGAGTTTAAGTCGGGAATTGAAGAGTAACACCAAGTCACCAGTGTGGAACTCCTGCTTCAATATCTTCTTGGCATGGACGACCTTCATTCTCTCTTTATACATAGCTGCGCTCTCATAAGCATGGAAACGGAATTCCTCCATTTCATTGAGTTGATTGAGCCTTAAATTTATAGCTTCATTCCAATCCAGGTTCAATTTCTTGAGGGCCCACATGGCTTTGTGCTCAAGCTCCACAGGTAAATGACATTCTTTTCCGAACACTAGCCTGTAAGAAGAAGTACCTATGGGAGTTTTGTATGCTGTTCGGTAGGCCCATAATGCATCATCCAGCTTCCTTGACCAGTCGGTCCGGTGTGCATTAACTGTTTTTGCTAGGATGTTTTTAATCTCCCGGTTGGAGACTTCTACCTGGCCACTCGAATGGGGATGATAAGGCGTCGCCACCTTGTGCTTGACACCATACTTCTCCAATAGCCCATTGAAAGCCTTGTTACAAAAGTGGGAACCACCGTCGCTGAGAATTGCTCTAGGAGTGCCAAACCGTGTGAAAATGTTCCTTTTCAAGAACGCGGTTACACTCCTAGCCTTATTGTTTTGCAAGGCAACGACTTCAACCTATTTGGACACATAGTCCACAGCTACAAGAATGTACTTCATCCCACAAGAACTTACAAAGGGTCCCATGAAGTCGATGCCCCACACATCAAAAATATCAACCTCCAACACAAAGTTCATTGGCATTTCGTGTCTCTTGGAGATTGATCCTTGTCGTTGGCATTGGTCACAGGCTTTGACCATTTTATTAGCATCATGATAGAGAGATGGACAATAGTATCCACATTCAAGCACTTTCGCTGTCGTCCGATTCCCTCCATGATGACCCCCCACATGTGAGTCATGACATGACTTTAGAATTGGCATCACTTCTTCTTCCAGGACACATCTTTTAATAATGTTGTCCGCACTGATGCAGAACAAAAATGGTTCCTCCCAGTATTATTGACGGCAGTCCCTCAAAAACTTTTTCTTCTGATATGCTTCCAAGCCCTCTGGAATAAGCTCACTCACCAAATAATTTGCAATATCGGCATACCAAGGAGCTGATGAAGAAGATAATGCCAAAATATGCTCATCAGGGAAGGCATCATCAATATCTAGGTCATCTTTCGGGCGCCCGTTTTCTTCAATTCGAGAGAGGTGGTCCGCAACTTGATTTTCAGTGCCTTTCCAGTCTTTGACCTCAAAGTCAAATTCTTGCAATAGAAGGACCCATCAGATTAACCTTGGCTTGGCATCTTTCTTCGCCATAAGATAGCGAAGAGCAGCATGATCTGTATAGACTACCACCTTGGATCCCAAAAGATAAGCCCAGAATTTCTCAAAAGCATATACAATAGCAAGGAGCTCTTGCTCCGTCACTGTGTAGTTCATTTGGGCATCGTTGAGAGTTTTGCTTACGTAATAGATGGGGTGGAGAAATTTGTTGTGCCTTTGACCCAAAACCACTCCAATAGCTACAACACTAACGTCACACATAAGCTCGAATGGGAGAGACCAATCCGATGTGACAATAATGGGGGTCGTGGTGAGCTTTTCTTTAAGCTCCTCAAATGCTTTGAGGCATTCATCATCGAACACGAACTTGGCGTCTTTTTCAAGGAGTTTGCACATAGGATTTGCAATTTTTGAAAAGTCCTTGATAAAGCGTCGATAAAAGCTGGCATGACCAAGAAAGCTTCGGATGCCCTTTACCGAAGTTGGAGGAGGGAGTTTGGAGATGACATCAATCTTCGCCCGATCGACCTCAATGCCCCTTTTTGAAATTTTGTTCCCCAACACAATCCCTTCATCTATCATGAAGTGACATTTTCCCAATTGAGCACAAGATTGGTTTCCTCACACCGTTTTAGCACTTGTCGGAGGTTGTCAAGACAATGCTCGAAAGAATCACCAACCACCGAGAAATCATCCATGAAGACTTCCAAGAAGTCCTCCACCATATCAGAGAATATGAACATCATACAACGTTGAAATGTGGCCGGAGCATTGCACAACCCAAAGGGCATCCGACTAAAAGCAAAGGTGTCGTACGTGGAAGTGAAAGTTGTTTTTTATTGATCTTCCAAGACTATGTTGATTTGGTTGTAGCCGGAATATCCATCGAGGAAGCAATAGAAGGATCTTCCCGCTAGCCGATCAAGCATTTGATCAATAAAGGCATGGGGAAATGATCCTTGCAAGTGGCATTGTTAAGCTTCCGGTAGTCCATGCATACTCTCCATCCAGTGACCGTCCGAGTAGGGATAAGTTCATTCTTTTCATTGTGAATCACCGTCATGCCTCCCTTATTTGGCATACATTACACCGGACTCACCCACGGACTATCCGCAATGGGGTAGACAACCCCGACATCCAACCATTTGATTATCTCCTTCTTGACCACCTCTTGCATTGAAGGATTTAATATTCTTTGATGCTCCACGCTTGGTTTGCTCCCTTCTTCCAATTGAATTTTGTGCTCGCATATTCCGGCGGGGATTCCTCGGATGTCTGCTATTGTCCATCCAAGCGCCTGTCGGTGCTCCCGCAAGACATTTAACAATTCATCAACCTGCACATCATTCAACAAAGAAGACACGATTACCGATAAAGTATTATTTGAGCCAAGAAATTTGTACCTCAAGTGCGATGGAAGTAGTTTGAGCTCAAGGTGTGGTGGATCCATGATTGAAGGCTTTGCGGGGGTGGGGGGTGGGTGGGTCACTCGATTCTCTAGGTCAAGGGAAAGCTTCTTTGGTGCACATGTATAAGATCCATGCCCTTACAATGCGTTGACTATCTCCACATACCCCTCAATGTTCTCATCATCAAAGTTCACCAAAATTGCCGCCAATGCCTCGCCGAGGCCTTATTCTTCCATTTTCATCACAACGACATCTTCCACCTCATCAACAACATCAATTACCGAGATTCCCTCATATGCGCTTGGTAATTTCAAACCCTTGCTTGCTTGGAATGTGACTTCTTCATCATTCACTCGGAATTTGATTTCATGTCGTTCCGAGTCCATTAATGCTCTTCCCGTTGCAAGGAATGGTCTTCCTAGAATGATAGGAATCTCTTTGTCTACTGCACAATCTAAGATGACAAAATCGTATGGGAGAAGGAACTTCCCCACCTTCACTAGAACATCATCAACAATACCCACGGGTTTCTTAATTGATCGATCGGCCATTTGTAAACGCATGCTAGATGGTCTTGGCAACCCCAATCCCGCTTGCTTGTAGATAGCAAGAGGCATCAAATTTATACTAGCACCGTTGTCACAAAGTGCTCTCGCAAAATCTCTCAACCCAATGGTGCATGGGATAGTAAAATCCCCCGGGTCTCCCTTTTTCTCCACGGTTGATGTAGCAATTATCGAGCATACCCGATGAGTCAAATTTACCACCTCTTTCTTTGTTGTTCTCTTCTTTGTCATCAATTTATTCAAATACTTGGTGAACCCCGACATCTCTTGGAAGGCCTCTAAGAATGGGATATTCACCGACAATTGTTTCAAGATGTCATAGAATTTTTCAAACTTTCCATCATCAACCCTTCGTACAAGCCTTTGAGGAAATGGAGGATTAGGTCTAGGAATTGATGTAGGAGCTTTTGGGGTCTCCTTCACCTTTTCCTTGGCCTCTCCATTCTTTGATCTTTGGATTTATACCTCTTGGGGGGCCTCTTCAATTTCCACTACAACCGGCAACTCACTCCATGCATCCATTCCTTGATCAACATTTTCAACATCAATCACTTGCAACAGCGCCAAAATTTGATACGCTCAAATTATACTTTAATATAGTGTAAAGCGGCCGAAGTCAAATATAATAACCCAACAAGGTTGGGGTCGAATCCCACATGGAATAGGCGTGAAAAGGTTACTTTGATAGTGTGATTCTTAACTCAAATCATATCTCTATTCCGTTAATGTAACTGGGATATGGGGGGTTGATTGTGTAATAATCTAATTATGATAGTAACAAATATGATTAATTAAAGTTGTAATTAATGTGATTAACTAAACCAAAGTTGTGTACCCTTCATTGAAGTGTAATGCTAATGGGTATTAATATGATATATTTCTAATGGAAGGTCCTTTAGATATGCACATGATTTCTAAATCACTACCCAATATTTTCCAATAGTTGGATAGTAGTTCCTCTTTATAATTTTCCCAAATATATAAAAGAGTTGCAATGAAGAATAATCACTTAATGCCAAATAAAACTCACTTATTCCTAAGCTATTCTATTAAACAAGGTTTAAAGCCTTGAGTCTTTGATATTCACTCTTACCAATTCTAACCCATTTTTCCAAGCTGAGAAAGAATTTATGGAACTTGTTAATGTTTGCAACCACTAACAATAAATGAAAATGAAGAGTAAATAAATATCAACCAACCATTATACATATATTCAATGTTAAATACTCAAATACATAACACCCATTTAGGGTCCACAACCTTAGTATTTAAGGCTAGCTATTCATACTTAATGACAAAAAGATAATGGTATTAAATGTCATAAAAACTTACAAAACTCAAGAATCCTTGCTTTAATGCTTCCAAAAGTGAAGAATATTCAAAGGAGGGAATGTAGCTCTAAAACCAGACAAGAATGGCCCACAAAATCCAAATAAATCTATTTATAGTGGGCCAAAAATCGGGGTCAAAATCGGACAAAAATGCCCTTTCAGGGCAGCCCTGCGACCGCATTCTCTGGCACATCAATAGCTCCAAATCCTCCCACACCACACCAATATCATAATCCCGCACTTCCCCAGAACCTTAACCCACCACCAATGCAAACCCTTCAACAACATCATCATCATCAAACTCAATACCCACAAACCACTACTTATCACACTCCCCAAAATGCAGCGCAACCTACTCGCGATCCACAAAACTCAACCAACGACCACCCATATATCCAAGTTCCAAGAACTCATCAAAGCAATCTGATATATGTTGAAACAGTATCCCATACCCCACGGCAAACCCTATACATACCTGAGCTGTCTGAGAAGGACATGCTCACTAGAAACATGGCGGAGGAACTCAAGAAACTCATAGGGAGAGTCCAGAGTGTTGAAGGTGGGAAAGACATTGAAGGTTTGAATTACGAAGATCTGTGTATTCAGCCAGATGTAGAACTGTCAGAGGGTTACAAACCTCCAAAGTTCAAAATGTTTGATGGCACCGGTGATCCCAAGGTGCATCTAAGAACATACTGCGACATGCTTGTAGGAGTAGTAAGAATGAACAAATCCGCATGGAGCTGTTCATGCATTGTCATGCAAGAGACGCATTGTCTTGGTATATCAGTCAAAACCCAAAGAAGTAGGCAATTGGGTAAGTATGGCATCAACCTTCATGGACAGATTCAGTTTCAACACAGAAAACGCGCCAGTCATTTTCTATATTCAAAACCTCAAGAAGAAGTTGACTGAAACTTTCCGCGAGTATGCTACTCGTTGGAGATCAGAGGCGGCAAAGGTAAGGCCAACACTAGAAGAAGAACAAATAAACAAGTTCACTGTTAGAGCTCAAGATCCGCAGTATTATGAACGATTAATGGTCATCGTGAATCACAAGTTCTCAGACATCATCAAGTTGGGAGAGAGAATAGAAAAAGGAATCAAGAGCGGGATGATGACTAATTTCGAGGCTCTGCAAGCCGCAAATAAGGCCTTACAATCAGGAGGTATTTCAAATAAGAATAAGTGGGTGCTGTGATGGTAGCCCAGGGCCCCAAACACCTCCACCCATATATCAACCCTCATCCCCAAAATACTAATACCCTGCCACCACCTACCATACCTACAACACTCAACCTGCATATTACCATTCACCTCTACCCGCCCGCCAAAACTACCCAAAGCAATGTCCAAATATCGATCGCATAACTCCTAGACAATACACCCCAATTGATGAACCCATAGACCAATTGTATGAGAGACTGAAGGCCACTGGTTACATCACCCCTATTCCTGTTGTTGTTGTGGAAAATCCTTCCCAATAGATCAACCCCAAGAAAACATGTGCTTATCATTCAGGCATGAGGGGTCATACCATTGTGGAATGTCGCACGTTGAAAGACAAGATTTAGAAACTGATCGACATTAAGGTTATACAAGAAAAGGAAGTTGCATAGAATGTCCGCAATAACCCTCTCTGGGATGACAGAGGTGAGGGAGTGAACATGATAGAAACTGACAAGGAATGGGACCAGGAAGGGTTCATCTGACTCATTTGAGAGGGGGACACTCCTAAAACATCTCAGTTCACCCTCATGCCAGATGTGGTACAAACCCATGCGCCATTTGAAGTTGAGGTAGCTATACCTTTTACTGTAATGGTAGCTCCCACACCATCGTACAAGTCTGATGTCGTCCCATGGGATTATGTTGCGGAAGCAAGAAGAAAGGGAAAAGCCAAAATGGAAGAAATAGGTGATGCGCAAGGTATGACTAGAACTAGCAGAGCTTACACACCTGAGAATCCAGGAGGAACATGAAAAGAAGCTGCACATAAACCGCCTGTTATTGAGACTGGAACTGACAACCTTCAGAGGAAGATACAATCAAGGGAATACTCCATTGTTGACTTGAATAAGACTCCTTCTCAGATATCCATTTTATCATTGCTGCAAAATTCATACGCACACAAGAATGGATTGATGAAAGTGTTGAGTGAAGCTTATGTACCAGCCGACATCACTAGCGAAGAGATGGCTAACATTGTCGGGAAGGTACTGGAGAGTCACAAAATCACTTTCCACGAAGATGAGTTACTTCCAGAAGGATTGAGTCACAACAAGGCGTTTCACATCACAATGCAATTCGAGGACAAGTTCATTGCCAGGGTCCTAATAGATGGAGGTTCGAGTATGAACATATGTCCACCGACCACTATGAAAAGATTAGGTAAGGGCCTGCATGAAATACGAATGGGAAGCATGAATGTGAAGGCATTTGACGGATCTTAGAGAGCCACTATAGGGCAAATCAACCTTGATCTACAGATGGGTCCGACTTGGTTGACATTGAGTTCCAAGAGCTAGATATATCTGCTACTTACAACCTATTATTGGGATGATCATGAGATATATTCAGCTGGGGCAGTGGCTTCTACTCTGCACCAAGATGTGAAGTTCAAATGGAATCATCAGGGGGTGATCATTCACGGAGACGGAAGCAACCCTATCTACACCAACCGGACCTGATAGGATAAATGGACCCGGAAGGAGTCCCCAACTGGTCGTCTTCGACTTTAATCTTTGATTGTTACCGATTATGCACATCGGCCTAGGTAACAACTAGGTATTCAATCAAGTTCTGCTTCAACTGATGTGAAGCCACTGAGCTTCGTATATTTAGTCCTTGGGTGAAGGATTGAATGGCCCAATCATAGACGACCAGTGGTAGATCCATTCGATCCATTTGGAAAGATACACAAACTCTCTAAGCATCTTTTTATCTTTCTTCTTTACCTTGAAGAGGTTTGATTTCCTAGTCTCAACCTCTATGGCTCCAGTGTGTGCTATTACAAAAGAATCTACTAGCATGGCAAAAGAATCAATAGAGTTAGGTGGTAAATTATGGTATCATATCATCTCTCTCTCTGACAGGGTCTCCCCGAATTTCTTCAGTAATACGGATTCGATATCGTCGTCTTCTATATCATTCCTTTTAATTTCACATTTGTAAGAAATGGCATGCTCGTTGGGATTGGTCATCCATTATAGGGAATCTCGGGTATGCGAAACTTCTTGGGGATCGGTTTGGGAACCTTGCTCGGGGGGAAGGGATTTTGTACGAACTTTTGGATTCTAAACCCTTCAATATTGGTGGTGCCCCTAAGATTTGATCAACCCTGGAATTATAGGTTTCCACCTTCTTGTTATGTGCTTCGATCTTCTCTTCCCCCGATTCAACTCACTTTGTTAGTTCCTCGAGCAACTTCATGATTGTGGGATCAGTCCGTGATTCATTTCCATTAGATCTCCTTGACACCGATTCATCCTTGTGAACAACTTCCTAGGACGACTCGGGCTTGATCCTGCTTGCTGCATGGTTCTGGTTTTTGGAGTAGCGCTATTACAGCTTGTTGAGCCTGCAATATCTCGAAGATCACCTGAAGGCTGATTCCACCTTCTTCTATGCCATGTGTGCTCTGAGCGGCCGATCGAACATCCCTGTGGATGTTACTCTCGGGGTTGACTGCCAAATTTGTATTAACGGCCACATGGGCGCTGGCGTCGTTTGGATCTACAATTGGAACTCCATCGAGTCCAACTAGAGGTACGTTGTTCCCTAGTGCTATGTTGCCGTTTTTATCATGATGACCGAAGTCATTGTCCACGTGTACGGGTGCTGCCCGAGAGTTCGACATGTTGATCTTGGAATCAAAGATAATCACAAGAACAAGTGTAAAATAGAGTGTGTTCTGAAAGTTAGTACCAGACAATCACTATTATCCTTAGCCCCACGATGGGCACCAAACTGTTTACCCTAAAAACGAATAACAATTAAATTTATACGTGGTTTTAAGTATATGTGATATAACTTGGCACAAACTGAGAAAGTATATAAATTAATACTGGAATTGACTGTAAAATAAATAAATGCAAACCAAACGAATCGTATAGCCTTGGCCCTCGAGTTAGGTCACTCTCGAACCAATTGAAGATTCCCCTAATATATGAACAGAGTAACAAGATATTGAAAGCTGAAAGAAGGCATTGTAATGCTTTGTATTGCGTAAATATAATGTGTTTTACAAATGATCAGACCCTTTTTATATAGTAGGGGAGTCCTACTCTTGATAAAATTCTATATACAGTAAAAATTCTCATGATTGACTAATTAATCGATCTCTTCTTGATACATGTCGGGATTTCCGCCGTGATCCTCGCTCGATCACTGATACTCCGGCTTTCTGTTGTTTGAATTGGTAAACTTTCCTCGAGTCTCGCTCGATCTCTATTTTGCTCGGTCTCGATCTTGATCGGTCTCTGAGTCACGAGTTCAGCAATCTAACTTCGTACCATGGCTCGATATAACATGAAGTTGAACCTTGGCCTATTATGTTCCAGTCTCGATTAGTCATACGAAGGGAAAACTCGATTTTGACTGTATACAATGGACTTAGATCTTATTGTTACATAAATTATTTATAATTAAACCAATTTATAATGGTTCAAGATAAGATATCTCAATGGAAGTAATAAGTAGTTTAATCTCTAACTCCTTAAATTGTTGTTTATCATGAAGACTTGGAGAGGGAGCTAAAAAAGGAAAAAATGATAAGATGAAAAGAAAAATAGAACTATAACAAAAAAAAATAGCTACGAAGTACAAACTAAATACGCAGTATTATATTAATGTGTGTCCATGGGGTCTCGATCGGAGGCACTAATGCCAAATTTTGAGCATGGGTGCCATCTACTCTACATGGCTAAGCCATTGAAAATTTGTGCATAAAATCCGCTTTTACTTGGCATGAGGATGGGTGCATGTGCCCCATAGATACGCCCCTGTCGGTGACTAACATATTCTTATATTAGTTATATCGCGTGTTTCGAGATCACTAGTTACCACTACATATGTGGTCAATTAATATACTATCATTAAAAGTAGAGGTAGGCATAGTTTAGGCAAACACGAAATCCAAACCAAAATATGAGTTTTTTTGGTTTGGTTTGGATTTTCTAATTATGGATATAATTTTTATATTTTTTGGATTTCGGTTCGGAAATTGGATTTGGTACTTCGGATTTTTGGATATCCGAAAATCTAAAATTGTTACACTTTACATTTGATCCATTATCCATATGCTAATAACCTACCCATTAGACATTATTTTACATATTTAATATTAATTACTAAGTTATTTTCAGAATACTTTCTATTGTACATGATTTTACTATTGCTACTTCTTATCGTCCGTATTAATGTCATTGTTGCATTTTCGTGATAATAATTTCATAACTTGAATACTTTATTTGGATGATTTCAGTGAGAATTAGAAACTTTTCAAACAATTTAACCTGAATACTTCATTTGGATATTCATTTTTTTAAAAGGAAGAAACATCTAAACATCTATGCTCAAAACCGAAAATCCAAAATATTCAAACCGATTAATCCAAGACCGAACTTAAAAAATTTGATCTAATCGGAGTTTATTTGGATTAGATTTGAATTGTCATTTCTTCAATCCAAAAATCAAAAATCCAAACCGATTTTTTTTACTCAATTCAAACTGCTCGAACGCCCCTAGTTAAAAGTAGAGGAATTTTCAGAAACCACTATCGTTTAGTGGATATTAACTTCCTATAGCTAACATATGCATAATTACTTCCTATAGCTACTATTCAGTTGTTACGGTAGTGTATTCGCTGTATTCGCGTTGTTGTATTCATGGATACAACAACAAAAACGCCTAAAAATTAGACTAGTCCAGTTGTACGCACATGTATTCACATGTATTCGCGCTATGTATTCATGAATACAACAGCAAAAAGCGCCTAAAATCAGGGCAGTTCAGCTGTACGCGCATGTATTTGCGTTGATGTATTCATGAATACAACAGTAAAAAGCGCCTAAAATCAGGGTAGTCCAGCTGTACGCGCATGTATTTACATGTATTCGCGCCATGTATTCATGAATACAACAGCAAAAAGCGCCTAAAATCGGGGCAGTCCAATTATACGTGCATGTATTCACATGTATTCGCGCCATGTATTCATGAATACAACAACAAAGAGCGCCTAAAATCAGGGCAGTCCAGCTGTACGCACATGTATTCACATGTGTTCGCGCTGCTGTATTCATGAATACATCAGTAAAAAGCGCCTACAATCAGGGCAGTCCAACTGTACGCACATGTATTCACGCCATGTATTCATAAATACAATAACAACAATCACCTTAAAAATAGGTATGTCCAGCTGTCTAATAGAGAGGAAAAACATAAATAGCATATTTCATGCCTTATTTCATGACTCAATTATAGTATATACCATAAATACTTATTTTGCTATAAAATATAAAATATAGTTGTAAAAAATAATATTTTAAAATAATTTTATTTTATAATAAATTGAGTGTATACTTTTGCCATAAAAAGTAAAATTTCCTTAAAAGTACTTAAATTTTTTTACCATAACCTCTTGGGCGAATTTGTAATATTGGTTGGTCGTCCAACCCATCAACTAACTTCAACCTGACTCAATTATTTAGATAAATCAATTGAATCGAGTAATAGGTTGTTTGACCAAAGTCAAAAGTAATTTTTTCTTTACAGCTTGTTTGGATGGTTGTTTCACACCGTTTCATAATGTATCGTATCGTATTGTATTGTATTGTATTGTACTGTATCGTTTGATGAATACAATGTTTGAATAGATTGTATCGTTTGCCGTTGTTTCATGATATCATGCACCAGCAATATGAAGAATAAATTTTGCAATATTATTAAGGAAAATTATGAACGAAATAAAATTAATATATAAAAAAGGTAGAGTAAATGATAAAATAAAATTATTTAATAATAGTGAAGAGTGAGATGAGATAAAAAGACAAGATAACGACGCAACCACACCAAATCGGTTGTTACATAAAGTGGCACATTTCATCGTTACGTAACGACGGATTTAACGATACGATACAATAAAATTTAAGTAACAACCAAAACAAATATCGTATTTAAAGTAACAATATGATATAATTCAATGGGTAGAGACCATCCAAACAAGTTGTAAAAGGTACCCTTTTTTTTGTAGGTGTTTGACCAAACGTTTAGAAGAAAAAAATATTTTTGAGTAAAAGTAATTTTTAACGTAGAAAAAATAGCTTTTCCCTCAAAATACTTTTTTTAAAAAGCACTTTTTGATATATATATCAAAAGTGCTTTTAAAAAAAAGTATTTTTAAGTATATATATATATATATATATATGCTTATTTTTTCTAATATTAAAAAATAGTCATTAGTTAATTCCCTAATATTTAGGAGTTTGCAAAATAAATATTTTCCTTATTTAAACTGTATTAACTATTCTGACATTTAGAACTTTAAATCATTAATTTTACCTTATACAAATCTTACAGTTAAATTATTTATACATAATAAAATAAATAAAGGAGTGAATAATAACATTAAAGAGAGAGCAAGTGCGTTTAGCTTTGGATAACATGAAAGTGGTCCAATTTTAGAAAAAAACGTTTATACTTTCTGATTTATATGAAACTCTTCTTTATTAGAATATTTAAAATTATTAGAATATTTAAAAATATATAGAAGTATATTCCTTTTTTTGGTACCAAAGATAACTAATATATATTAAAATATGCTTACATGGTGTTGATGCTCGGGCATCATATTACATATGCTAATATTAGTTATACTATCGTTTCCGTCATAACTACGTGAGGTATTACTCCTAGGATTTTCACACTGACGATCCTCTAAACTAGTAGAGATTGTTTGTACTACTTAAGTTCCCAAAATAATGTTCAACAATCTCATTAGATACATGATTAGTAACAAAACTTATGTTGCTGGCTTGGTCATCCAATTCTTGTACAGTTGTGATAGGAATCATGCGCTGAGATGTCAATCCTCGCTGGTCTGCTAGCAATTGAGTTGAACCGAAGATGGTAGTTTAACAAAAAATTGCAACACGACAGCAAGTGACATTCTACTTCCTAGCTTTGCAAGATGGTCTGCTACCCCATTCTGTTCGCTATACCCCATCATGGAGTATCCTGAGCAGGTACCTAGTGATGTACCACACATAGAAGTCTATTCCACTAATAGTATTCTATATTATAGTTTTAGTTTTCAAAGCTTTTAAATTAGCAATTATAAACTCTAAAATTATCAATTATTCTGACAAGAAAATTTATGAGATATTTTAACTTCAAGCGAGTTTCTTGACTATAATTATGACTTCTAAAAGGACATTTCAATCGTAGACTTTATTTATGATATAAAGTAATTCTTTACAAAAAAAATTCATTTGTTTTTTTTAGCATACCATGCATGAATGATTTTTCACCTAATCGATTTTTTACTATTTGAAAAAAAGTTCTTATCGAATAAAAATATAATTGCAATTAAATACCTAAAATTTGGTATGAGCTAGCTAATTAATATTAGTTAAATACTAATTCCACTTAAATAATGATACTTCCAAATTAAATGTACACTTCCCATTCTATCTTCGGTCATTCTTTGAAATGCTTAAGTTAAATATTGAGTTAGGTACACACGCAAAGCGCGCACACTAAGATTAGTATAATAAATGCAGAAAAATCCTTAACAAAATATCATTCATCTTCTTTATCCTTCGTAAGTACATTTTGAATTGGATAAAATTATCAATGTAAATATAATTTCTTTTTTTGGAAGAACCAAAGAAGTCTTTCTTTAATATCACATTTGATTTAGAATTCTCTTAACTAATTGCCTATGATACAACAGAAAAAGAAGACACAACAATTAATGCCACCCTGTTACCAAAATTGTTGTACGATACAAAGAAAAAAAGAGAACCCAATAAATCAATGTCTTTATAACAAAATTATCAAAATTGTCGTTCGAAAGGAAAAAAGAGAATTCCAACAAATTAATATTACTTTCCGATTATTTAAGCGTCGTAGGTTCATATTTTATAACCAAAATTATTTAGAACTAGTGAAATTACTCGCGCTTTGCGCGATAGTAAAGATATTTGGAAATGATCTCTTTTTATAAATTTAAGCGAAATAGAAGAGATAAAAAAATATTATCTACATACATACAAAATTAATTTTATATACTTTATGAACCAAAAAATCATAAACATTTTGCATAGAGCTAAAATGAACTTCATTTTCATTGTTTTAAAAAAAATATATAATAAAAAAACTAATGTTCAAAGAAATTTTATTTTGAATCTCTCTCCTCTCTAAATACATATTTTTTCATTTATAAGTAAAACATTTCTATTTCTAAAATATTATTGTACTCAAATGAAAGAAAACATAAAATGTAAAGTAAAGAAGCTAAACACATAAATAAATTTTGTTTCTAACATGAAGGTAAATGAAAAGTTAATAGTGATATAATTTACTAAAAATCTAGTATTATGCCGTCAGCCTTGCCATATGCACGAAATACCTCCAATTCCTTCTTTATAGTTATCCCAATTGCTATCGTGTTGTATTTTTCAGTAGAAAAAAATGACTACATTATTAATTTTTTAATAATTCAACAAACATCACTTAACAACTCATGTCTACTCGTTTAACTGTTCGTCAATCGTTAAACAGTGTTGACCATTTTTTAAAATATTCTATAGGTCCCAAGAAAAAAAATGGTACAAACAATAGAAAACAGGAATATCTCACTCTCATAAGCAAATCTTTTCAAGAAGTTCACTGCAACCACTACTTGTTCGATAAAATATAAGTGTAAACACTCGATATTTTACTTTTCAAGAAGTCACTCCTCTCATCAAAATTGTGCTAAAAATTCAAAGAACGACTTATTACAAATCGATAACTTGGATTTTGTCACGACCCCAAATCCTAACAGGTCGTGATGACGCCTATCGTGGAACTAGGCTAGCCAACCATCACGTTACTACGCATTTGTTCCGTTATAGTAATTCACAATTCAATAATAAACAGCAAACATAGCATAAAATAATTTCTTTAGTCTTAGCGCCCCAATAATAGTCTAAACAACTCTAAACAAAACCTCCCAAGACTGGAGTCAACATGGTCACGAGCATCTAAAAAATAAAGCTAACTCTACTAATGTCTTAAATAAAGTCTAAGAATGAAATGCTAAAACTAAATAAGGAAGGGAAATGGAGAAGCTGTGGACGCGGGACAACTACCTCGAAATCCCGTAAAATTGCAGCTAACGACAGAGACAACTACTGCTCCGAGCCGGTACCTGAATCTGTGCACAGAGGCACATGGAGTAATGATGAGTACACTAACTCACTAGTAATGAAAATAAATCACAGTCTGAGAAATACGAAACACACAACACAGATACACCAATTCACAAAAACAGTAAATTACCAAGTCACCATAAAGTATTCATCAAATACATAAGTTCGAAAATCAATTTCCAGAAATCCTTTGAAACAAGTATAATATCAACATATCTCAGTAAAAATCAGTTTGAAAAACGAAGTGAATCGTAGTAAAAAACTCAGTAAAATTATCATAAATCTGCCCCTCGGGCAAAAATCATTTCTCATAACAATCTCAGTATCAGCCCATCAGGCAACCTCACAGCCACTCAATATTAGCCCATTAGGCAACCTCACAGTCACTCAATATTAGCCCATCAGGCAACCTCACAGCCACTCAGTATCAGCCCATCAGGCAACCTCACAGTCACTCAATATCAGCCCCGCGTGCATCACTCAATAGGTACTTGCGCTCACTGGGGGTGTGTACAAACTACAAAAGGGCTCCTACATCCCAAGCGCTATAACATGCCACATCATGGCATAAATCACTCACAATATAGGCCCGCAAGCCTCACTCATATCATAACATCCTCACAATTTTGGCCCGCAACCACACGCAGTCAGACACTCTCAACATGCCCTTCAGGCCATAAATATACCGGGTTCTCGACCCACAAACAATGTCTCATTTTCAATAAATAGTATCAAAATACTCTGAGTGTCATAACAATTATCAAGAAAAGGCTGAGTGAAAATCATAACATATCATGTGAGGAAAATAGTAAAAATAACCCCCAAGGGGTAAACAAATCGGCACTAGGCCCCAAACATGGCTTACAACCCAAATCATATCAAAAAATATCAATGCTAATAAGCACATGCTTAAAAATAGGGATCACAACTCAATAGTTGCCTAAATAGGGAATATATTTCCAAAGTTCCAACCTTTGCATTCCAAAACCCGTGAAAGGGTGCAGAGTCCGGGGTTTCATACCCTCAGAACAGGATTTAAAGACATTACTTACCTCAAACTAGCCCGGGAACTATTCCACAATACGCTTGCCTCTCGAATCAACTCCCGAGTGCTCCAAATCTACCAAGTTCAGACTTTTATCATCAAATTATGCTTAAGGAATGAATTCAAATTGAAAAATATCGATTTTAAGCACAAAACCCGAAATCGGTCAACACCCGACTCCTGGGCCCGCGTCTCGTAACTCAGAAATTCTTACACCAATATGTTCTTCATCATCTCACGAGTCTGTACATATAAAGAACGCGAAAATCGGAGTTCGTTTGACCCCTCAAATCGACCCTTAAAGGTCTCATAATCTCAAGCCCTAACCCCACCTTTTTCTACTGATTTTCATGAATTAAACACTGATATTATGTTCCTTAATCACCTATAATCGAGTTTTAAGGTCCAAAATACTTACCTCTATGAAGAACACTGATTTTCCCTCTTCAAAATCGCCTCAAAAGCTTCTTCCCGTTCAAAAATGGTGTAAAGGTGGGTATTGGTCGCGGAAGGGTTTAATTATATACTTTTCAGTTGTTACTCAGTGTGAACGCGGACCATCACGTGCGTTCTCACAACACTGCTTTTCCTCCCTCTTCATGATCGCAGACGCTCGCACGCGTTGGCACAACATTAACCGTCAGCCGTCCCCCACGCGCCCAACACCCATGTGCGATCGCACCCTCATGTACGCGACCGCACTGGACCCCTCTCCCCTTCTCCGCGATCGCAGGCCTCTGATGGCGATCGCACAACAAAAAATGTGCCTGCCTCAATTTAACTCTCCGCGATCGCACAAATTCCTATGTGATCGCAGTGAATAAAGTTCTGCTGTAAAAACACCAGAGAAACAACAATATTTTTAAGTCCAAAAGAGTCCGTTAATCACCCGAAATCAATCCCGAGCCCCTCGGGACCCCAACCAAATATACCAACACGTCACATATGATCATTCAAACTTAGTTGCACCATCGGAACACCAAAACTAACATCAAAACACCAAAATCACATCGGATTCAAGCCTAAGGACTTTGAAATTTATAAAATCCACCAACGATGCCGAAACTATCCAAAACAACTCTGATTGACCTGAAATTTTGCAGACATATCCAAAATGACATTACGAACCTGTTCCAACTTTCGGAATTCCATTCCGACCCCGATAGCCTATTTTTCACTGCCGACCGGAAATCGCCAAAAAACTAACTTTCGTCAATTCAAGCCTAATTCTACACCGGACATCATAAAAATATTCCTAACACACTCCTAAGTCCCAAATCACCTAAAGAAGCTATCCGAGCCATAAAATACGCATTTCGAGGTCGTTTACCAATAAGTCAACTCTCAGTTGACTTTTCCAACTTTAAGGCTTTTTTTTAAAGACTAAGTGGCTAAACTCTCACTACAACCATTTCGATTTCAAGCCTACCAACTCTAACACATCAATAACAGTATAACCAACCTATGACAAGTCAATAACAGTAATTATAATGCAAATTCTACGGAACTGCCGACCGGGTCGTTACATTCTCCCCCACTTAAACATACGTTCGTCCTCGAACGTGCCCAGAGTTGTTCCACACCACCAAAATTGTTGTGTAACCTACAATGCACACATTCTGAGGTGATTCCACGTCACCTTACCCTATATAGGTCTAATATCACAACACAGTTGAAATTTCGAAGTCCGATCCAGACCCATAAATCTTAGAACTAAATTTTCACTTCTGAATCCATTCACAAGATCAAATTTCAACGACTATAAGCTGAAATAGTCTGAACACGTTGTATCAAGCCATATCCGCAACACAAGATGAAATCGCATAATATACCGCATGACTCAACACTCATAACGATGACTCTTAATCTCAGTCGCTGCTCATAACATTCCAATACCGGTAAATAACCTCTTATCAAACAAAACCTCGCTTAAACACCTTCATATGGTGCCGATGATGAAAGAAACACGTAGAAACTAGTAACCAGTCGTATGATCAGCATCACTACCACTTACCATCCAGAGCCATAACTTGTGCAACTCGTGCACTCAATAACAACATCCCAAAAGTTCAATTTATAAAATTGTCACGACCCAAATTCCCACCCTTTGGGCCGTGACTGCGCCTAACGTTGAACCCGCTAGGCCAGCCAACGTATAACTTGCAATAGCAATTTAAAATCATTTGATACTGAACGAAACGATAGTTCGTCACTTTCAACAAAATCCTGTAAGCATTGCTTAATAAAAATAACGAAACTTTAAGAATGCGGAGAATAAAGACTTGACAAACATGAAATAACGTAAAACTTCCCACACTAGTAACTCTCAAAACTTTACTGAGCCTTCCAAATCCCTTCAATTGTTTCACAGCAGAGAAATAATAATAATATCTTAGAAAAACTCAAAATGAAATGATAAGACATCTACAACGAACAATCCCAAAACCGGGGTGTCACAATCCCACGGACTAACTACTGGAATACTAAATACAAGTCTGGAAATGAAAATACAACACTGTCTTGGAAATAAGAAGAAAGAAAATGGAACGGTAAAGGAGAGAAGCCTCGGGATCCACGAACGCCAGTGTATACCTCGAAGCTCTGACGTGGACTGAAGGTATCTCCCTCAGAACGCTCCACGGGGTCCGGTAGCAGGGTCTGCACAACACAAGGAAGTGCAGTGTAGTATCAGTACAACCGACCCCATGTACTGAGTAAGTGCCAAGCCTAACCTCGGCCGAAGTAGTGACGAGGCTAGACCTGACATTAACGATAACATGTCCTATTCTACAGCAGGTAACAGGAAATAACACAAGGCAAGTGATAAACAGGCAAGTAGGGGATACGGGAGCAGTAAAAGGGGAACAAGTGGAATAAAACAGTCACAACGACAGATAGAAGTAATCCAAAGAAAACAATCCAACATATTCGAAAACGAAACAATATAAATGTCGGAAAAATAAACAATGGCACGGCATCA
>ML247828.1:566-36385 GCA_005239495.1 Nicotiana undulata
TAACCTCCAAGGTAACATTATTAACTTACTATATATTCCATCAAATATAATCTTATTTTTGAGCTTACTCAATTGACTTACGATGTACTCTCACGTACGAAAACATGGGGTGTAACAGTTTCAGTATATCTTGATCATACCCGTAGGACTTACAATTTTTGGCATATCTTGGTCATGCCCGTAGGACTTACAATTTTCAGTATATCTTGATCATGCCCGTAGGACTTACAGTTTTTGGCGTATCTTGGTCATGCCCGTAGGACTTACAGTTTTCAGTATATCTTGATCATTCCCGCAGGACTTACAGTTTTCAAACATTCCCGAGGATACCCTCTTGGGATATTACGACCTCGAGTCTTGACTATTGTCAGTAATAATCATTTCCAGTGTTAGCAAAGTGTTCGACGAAAAATGCTTCTTTGATTATTTGATATGAGTGTACATGTTTCGGCCCTTATATACGGGCACAGTTTATTTGACTGTTTTACCTGGCATAAAATTTTTCTATCGTAATCTTCCTCGGCTTGCTCTGTTTAAAGGGATATTTCCTTGGGGATACGTCCCCCCAGTATTTGAGGCTTATCTGTGTGTAGCCTCGAATACTTGGCAGATCTCGTTTCGGTTAGTGCTTTAGGTGTTGCCTCGTTAAAAACCTTGCCGGTAAAACCCTTTTTCGGGACAAAAATCCGACCGAAGGAGAAGAGTGCAACGCATGCTTTAAAACCCGAAGTTCTTGAGTCGGGAGACGTCCCGTTCTTCCCTTGTTGGGTATCTACGAACAAATTAGCACTAAATTTAACCAAACAACAAAGAGGGTTAGTCATACCTTGATCGCGGTAGCGTTTCAGCTTCGGCTATATGCTATTTTCACCTGCCTAAGGACGCGGTACGGTCCTTTACTCAAGAGCTTAGAAGAAGCTCGGGGTATAACTCCTTATGACTGTTCGGCTGGTTGTTTTGTCTCTTGGTTATTTTTTTGCGACGAGCGTTGTCGTTGGCGCCACATCGTGTACCGCGAACATTTCCTTTGCGGCATGTTGCTCCCCGTATATTGTCTTTATTTCCTTCTTGGAGGGAAATTTCATCATCTGATGGAGGTTCGATGGTACCGCTCTCATGCAGTGTGTCCATGGCCTTCCTATCAAGGTGTTGTATCTCATGTCCCCGTCGATGACATGGAATTTGGTGTTTTGGATTGTGCCAACCATGTTGACCGGGATGATAATTTCTCCCTTGGTTGTTTCGCTTGCCATGTTGAATCCGTTCAGCACTCGAGTGGCGGGCATGATTTGTTTGAGCAACCCTTGTTTCTCTACCACCCTAGACCGGATTATGTTGGCCGAGCTACCTGGATCTACAAGTACACGTTTAATTTCAAATGTATTTACAAGAAAAGAGATTACCAGAGCGTCATTATGAGACTGAGACAAGGTCTCGATGTCTTCGTCACTGAATGTGAGGGCGTCTTCGGGCATATACCCTTGAGTCCTTTTTTCCCTGGTGATAGATATCTTCGTTCGTCTGAGGACCGGCTCTTGTGGGATGTCGATCCCTCCCATGATCAAGTGGATGACGTGTTGCGGCTCCCCTGTCTCGTTCTTCATGTTCGTCTCTCTTTCTAGAATTTGTGTTTTAGCTCAGTCACTGAGAAACTCCATGAGATGTCCTTTGTTGATTAACCGAGCCACTTCTTCCCCGAGCTGTCTGCAGTCCTCGGTTCTGTGGCCGTGTGTGTTGTGGAATTCACACATCATGTTGTGATTTCTTTGTGACGGATTTGATAATAAGAGCTTCGGCCACCTGGTGTGTCCTTGATTTTACTTATGGACGACACGATATATGAAGCAACGACATTGGAGTTGTATTCTGATAGCCTGGGCGCTTCTGCTGGTACTGCGGACCGGTCGTAGCCGACTTAGCCCACGAGTCCCCGGGGATTGTAACCTCGATTTTCCCTCCGATCGTTGCGAGGTATATTTGTGATTTCTTTGTGTGTGATTTATGTGGCCGTGTGTGTTGTGGAATTTGCACATCATGTTGTGATTTCTTTGTGACGAATCTGATAATACGGGCTTCGGCCACCTGGTGTCATTGATTTTACATATGGCCGACACGATATCTGAAGCAACGACATTGGGGTTGTATTCTGATATCCTGGGCGATTCTGCTGGTACTACGGACCGGTCGTAGCCAACTTGGCCCACGAGTCCCCAGGGATTGTAACCTCGATTTGCCCTCCGATCATTGCGAGGTATATTTCGCCTGGGGGCATGTCTTTGGTCCTCAACATACGGTTGGTACCTTTCTTTGCTCGATCTCGGTTCTTTTTCCAGGAGCCGACTAAGGTATACTGAGCCCGAGGGGTCCCTAATTGGTCGCCTTCCACCCTAATTTTTGACTGGCATCGGTTGTGTACGTCCGCCTAGGTGATGGCGGGGTACTCGACCAGGTTTTGTTTCAGTTGCTTCGAAGCTATTGAGCTTCGTTCGTTCACACCCTGAGTGAAGGCCTGTATCGACCCAATCATCGGATACTGGCGACAACTCTATTCGTTCCATTTGGAAGCGAGACACGAATTCCCGCAGCATCTCGCTTTCCCTCTGCCTTATTTTGAAGACGTCTGATTTTCTGGTTGCAACTTTAATGGCTCCGGCATGTGCCTTTATGAAAGAATCTGCCAATACGGCGAACAAATCTATTGAATTGGGGGCCTGTTGATACCCAATTGTTTCTCAATATATTTTTAAATTGCAGATATAGCCTCAAAATCATGCATTAATAGCAATTGACATTTTTCCATAATTTTCCTATATTTTTATTAATTCATTTTAATTTATCCAGCATTTCATTTCCTATAAACAATTACAAATTGCATTACAAATGATTTCAAAAGTATTTCTTGATTTCATTAATTATTTTAGGGTCCTATTAAGACCAAATTATTTCATAATTAGCCAAGTTAGCACCTTTTGGCTATAATTGCAATACCTTTGCAATTCTAGCCCAATCATATGATCTTATACCATTTTTTGTATGGAAATTAGTCATTTGTATTTTAAAATACTAAATAATTATTTTTAACTATTTTCTGTGCAAGAAAATCAATTTTTATGATTATTAGTTATTTTACAAATTATTTTAATTAATTGCTTTGGGTATTTAACAAATAGCCTAATATTATTTCAATTGTAGCCTATTAAAATAAGCCCAAACCCAAATTGAATTAACCCAATACCCCATGCCCAATCCGTTAAAATCCACCCGACCCAATTCCTGGTTTAATCCTGGTCGTTGATCAATTTTGATCAACGGTCCAGATTCCCCCTTTCCTAATTTAACCCTAAAGACTACCCTTCCCCCATCTCATTTTCCCTCTCATTCTCTCTGTTCTCTCCGCCGTTACACTCTCCTCTCCCCTCTCAAACTCTCTCTGAGCTCCCTTACCGGTCGTTGCTTTGCCGGTGACCATGCTGGTCTCACCACCATCCCTAGCATCCATGGCTCCCTCACACGCCGGATTATTGCTACCCTAAGATCCTCAAGAGAACTTGAAGGGGTTTAACTCCCACCCATGGCCTTTCATGCTGTTCTCCGGCCGTCTGAGTAAGACTCCCTTATTTTCGGCTAGAACCAATGGTTCTTAAGCCGTTTCTCCTTCTCTTTGGGTTATCTCTATGAAATCCTAACTATCAGTCTCTGATTTTCATAGATCTGTAACAGATCTTGGCTTATTACGAGCTACTTTTGGTGTTTTCAAAGGTTTCTCCGATTTTCATAAAGTGACTCTTCATCTTCAAAACTATGGTTCTTAAACCTCTTTTAAAAAATGATTTCCCTTTAGATTTTAAGTATTACCTTATGATTTTCATTATGTTTAAGCTTTATTTGAGCTTTTTCCCTTTTGTCTGAGTTATTTCGTTAAAAACCCCAAAGTTCTTGGTTTTAATCTGTGGCTCTAAGTCTGTTTTCGATATGTTTATCTATTCTATTATGTTTACTGTGTCCTCATGAATACTCTGTGATTCCTTGACTTTTACCCTATGTTTGCTTGTTAGGGTTTTTGGCTGCTATTATTCCTGCTTATTATGTGGTTCTACTCTATTTTTGTTCATCAATGTCTCTGAATCTTCACTTCTCCTGCCTGTATTACACTTATTCTGTAATTCATGCCATGCTCTATGTGAATCCCTAATTTCGTGTGATTTTACCCTATTTTGATTACTAGGGTTTCTGATTCCTGCCTATCATGTGTTCATTTCATGGTACTTTACTTTGGCTAATATTGTCTTCTATTCGAATCCCTTGATTCCCTGTGACTGATATGCTTCACTGATTTCTTGTGATATTCTCTACTGATTTTCTGAATTATAAAATATTTTCCTACCTTATTCTATAGTTGATTATGTTGTCAATTTGATTTCTAAGCATTTTTCCTTAATTAGATATTTTGTACCTAACATAATTATTTGTCCTATACTTGTACTATGTTGAAATACTTCCTTATGTGTTATATTCCAGTCTTATGGTATCTTGCCTTATTTTGCTACTTGTCTATTACCGTTTGATTTTGACTCCTTAATTAAAGGGGACACTTACACTGGTTTTATATTATTTGATACACAGTCCCATGGTTACTGATTAACTTTGATTTTTACCTTATTTGTTACCTGTTTTCAAACTATATATACCCTGCTTTTCATTCACACAAGACACGAACACATTGTTCAAAAATTCTCTCTTTCATAATAAAAACTCTCTTCTGCTCTCTTTTTCTCTGGTTACTTACTACTGTTCTAAGTCAGCCGGCTACAAGCCAAGGCTGACTACTCTACTCACTTGTTCTTCATTCTGTGTTTACTATCTTCTATACTGGTATGTCCTGATTTAAATTTAAGTCCCAAAAACAACATGTTTCTTCTATTACTTCAATTCTTCTTGTTTCTAGTTTGTTTTTACTTATGGTTCTGTTATTTAACTTGCAACTAATATGTCTACTTCTCTGCTTTATCAGCATGCTTCTGAATGTATCCGCTCCCTTAGAACTCAGCATGCTTATGTACTAATACCTCCTTTAGTATACTCCACTATGATTCTGCTCTACTTAGGCTTCTCTGATTACTGGCTTGAATTCTCTGTGCTAAAGCATGTTGTACTTTATGATTACTTTGTCCTTCGTAGTTCTGAAATACCTACTGTACCTTAACCCCCTTAAATTCCCTTAGAATTTCCCTAATTTAGTACCTATGTGCATCTCTGTCTACTATGTGATTACCCCTATATGTTTTATACTTGTCCCCAATCCTTCACTACCCTGTTTGTGGTTGCTGAACTTGTCTTAGTTTTTGTTCTATGTGTGTTGTTCTGATCCTGAGATGGGAATGTTGTTTGTTCTTACTGCCCTACTCTTTTCTAACTGTTTTATTACTGTTTTTTGCAAAACTCATTCTAAAACCAGTCTTTCTTGTTTAAAACTATTTTCTTACTCAAATCATTTCAAAACTATGTCAAGCACTCTCACTCTACTCTTAGACCCTTAAGTTCTGCCCCTCTAATGTGTGACTTCTTTGGGATCCCTATGAGATCCCTCTGAACTCTAATGCATTAGAGTTGGCTCTTCCATACTGCACTTACTCATTGAGGTTATGAAATCTGGGTGTGAGCACTGTCCGAGATCCCTTGAGGTCCTTAGGGAACTCTGACACACTCGGATATCGAGAAAGGCTATGAAACAGTCTGGCATTGAGGTTATGGAAATCTGGGCCTATTTGCAGGCTCCCTATAGTAGAACTTCTTATTTTCTTTCTTCTATTTATGTAATTCATTCAATATTGGTCTGTAATAATTTATTGTAAACAACACTGGGGATGGATAGTGAAAAGGGAAAGGGTAGCTATGCATGTTATAAATATCAAAGGGTAGAAACCATGCTTCTAGGTTTACATTCTCTCTGTGCGCAATAGAATTCATGTTTAGGAATAATACGTGCAAATCATGTCATGCATTAGATGTCATGACCCTTAGGTTTCACATATACTGTTTTCAGCATCTCATTTTGGCACTATCACCTAGAAATCCTATGCTAGGATAAACACATTAAGGCAAACTATCACTCATGCGATCATAAATGATGTGATTCTGAGTATGTAGAAATCCTGCCCTATGTAAACCTTGCATATCCTGAAATCATTTAGAAATCCTGCTTTAGGAATTCTGCATATGCATCATTTTGTATCTCTTGCGTGCATTAGACACCATGTTTTAGGATTTCATTCATACTCGCTCAATTATGCTTAGTTTTACTGTTTATTGCATATCCATGTTTCAACATCATACTCCACTCGTGCCAAAACAAAATCCTATATTAACGCTTGATGAGTGGTTGCGCCCTTCCTATATTATCACCCCCTACATTCGAAAAGGCTTATTTGCGGTAAAACTAGTCGATCAGCGGTGCAGTCGACGGTTCTGTGCCTTTCCCCCTTGAGTTGTTCGGTCAAGGGTACCAGTATAAAACCCTGTAGAAACCTTACTCCGTTATATTGTTGCATGCATCATGGTCAAACCTAGCCAGGCTAACGTGTTGTCCGCACAATAGCCTTTAAGATAGCCTTGTCCAAAGTCCACCGGATTTCCATAAATCCTAATGGACATCATCACATTCTGTGCATTTATTTGGAGAATTAAATGCTTACATGCTAATTATTGATGTTAAATAGTCGAGTCTGGTGGGGGTCAGGGTCTAATCCTGTTTGCCTTGCATAAATATGAGGCACGAAGTCCCCAGATTCAGCATGGTCACCAACATCCACCCAAAATTGTTGAATTGGTGGGAAGATTTGCATTCTAGTGACAAAACACTTGTCAAGAAATATCTAGGTAATCTGTCGTCCCTCCTGGACATCCAGCCTAATAACATGATGATAAAGGCTGCCACCCTATTCTGGGACTGTGAAAGGGTTCTCTTCCACTTTGGGGACATCGAAATGACACCATTATTAGAAGAAATAGGAGGACTGGCCGGTCTAGTTTGGGAAACCCCTGGTTTGCTAATGCCTGAGAACCGCACAGGCAAAGGGTTTCTTAAAATGCTGGGTTTAAAGAAGAACACAGAGTTAAGGTGTCTGAAGGAATCATACATCCCTTTCGACTTTTTGTATGAAAGATACGGTGACAGCAAATCATACCGTACCTTCCATGATGAATTCGCCATCACATCTTTGGGACACATTCACCGTAGGGTGTTCGTCTTCATGGTTTGCTTCCTGGGTACGATTGTATTTCCGATAAAGAAAGAAAGAATCCATACTAGGTTGGCTATGGTAACCAAGACCCTAATGGAGGGAATTGGTGGGCAAGCGTTCAACATCGTTCCCATGATCATTTCAGATATGTATCGAGCCTTAGAGAAATTCCAAAGATGAGCGAAACACTTCGAGGGCTGCAACTTATTACTACCGCTCTGGCTCTTAGAACATCTCCAAAAGGGCCAGTACCGACAAGAGTTTCAACGAAGGGCGTGGAATGACCACAGCGCTTTCCACCATCCAAAGCGAATGACTTACATCCCTAACATGTTTGCTCAGCCTGAGAATTCCAAGGACTGGGTTGAGTTCTTCCATAATCTGACTGAGGAACAAGTCCAATGGATGTTCGAGTGGTTTCCAACAGAAGAATTCATCGTCCGATCCAGAGATGCACCATTCTTGATACTGATTGGTCTGAGAGACACATATCTTTACGTCCCTCTCCGGGTTATGAGACAAGCGGGTAGGAAGCAAGTCATACCAAAGGTCGACAAGATGAGTCATTTTCGGGATAACTTCCAGAATGATGATAGTCCTCACAAGTGCAACGCTCAACACATGTGGAACTGTAAGATCATAATGGAGAAAGACACAATTAAGCCAGACAGGTATCACGCAGGTTGTACGCCTTTCTACTCGAGTTGGTTAAAAGACAATTGGGATGGTCTAGGCAGGTCGAGGTTCATCTGAGGCCACAGGATCATAGATGAAATGTCAAGACCCAAAATCCTAACTCAGGTCGTGATGGCGCCCAACACCGGGGTCAGGAAAGCCAACAATTGATTCACTAGTGAAATATCCTTATTTGATAAAACATCCCATTACTTACCAAATTTTAAGCTTAAATCGTTTAAGTGGAAACGGATAAATTAGCCAACTTAAATAAATATAGCCACAAGGATCGTGAACCAATATATGCAGTTCCAAAAATATAAAGTCTACTACGTGTGTGCCAGGAACTAGTGTCACAAGTCTACATGCGTAGTAGTAGAATATACGAAAGATGAAATCAATTGTTCTACTGTCTGAATGAAGTAGACAGGAATAAGCAAAAGATAACTCCATAGTGCTGCTGAGAATCGCCAAGGGAAGCAGCTCACCGTGAAGTCAGGTCCAAAATATACTCTCAGGATCAAGCTATGGTCTGATAACCAGATGCACCAGCCTCAGAACCTGTACAATTAAGTACAAAAGCGTAGCATGAGTACATAAACAGATATGTACCCAGTGAGTATCCCGCCTAACCTCGAAGAAGTAGTGATGAGAGATCGACATGATACTTACTAGGGTCAGACAATATAAAATAAATACAGGCTAAACAGTAATAGCAGTAATGAACAGTAATAAGGAAATGAGCATCAAATAACATTCTCTAGTACCCTCACGCTATCCCTTTCCATGGCATACAAGCTATTTAACCTTCTCTCTTTCATAAAATCAACAATTACGATTACAGGGCATCTCATAAATTATCAAACATATAACAGGCCGTGAACGTACGGCCGATACGACGTGAAAAGTAAATGTGCACTGCCGAGGGTCGAACGGCCCGAACCATAGATGCATCTATCTGCCCCGCTCGTGAATCGAACCTGCGACGCGGTTAACATAATGCTAGGGCTGCCCCGCTCACGAATCATACATGCGACTAGGGTTCCCGCATACACATAATCCTCAGGGATTTTAGATAATTAACAGGGGTCTTACTAGCAGAAAAGGGATTCAAAATACAAACTTCGAAACATTGCCTCCTAGGCCTTTATATATGAAATTCAAGGATATTAGACTACCTAGTCCACATAAAAGATCACAGATACAACACATAAAGCATGTTTGTGAATCCTAAACTACCCGACATGCATAATAGTAGCTACGCATGGACTCTCGTCACTTCGTGCATGCGTATCCCCCGCAAATAAGGACAAGCAATCATTTATAATCACCTATGGGGACAATTCCCTCTTACAAGGTTAGAAAGGAGACTCACCTCGTGCCGAGCCTACTTTCTGGGTCAAGAATGTGCCCGAAACTCCAAACTCGTCTCCCAAGAGCTCAAAACTAGTCAAATGATGCATAAATACATTAATTTATACTCAAAGGCATGAAATTCCCCTATTTACTTAGTTATTTCAACTTACTTTGAAGAATCCCAAAATACACCCCCGGGCCCACATGCTCGGATTCCAGAAATATTCGAAGGAAACACTTACCCATAACCTAAGGATCATTGATATATGATTTTTGCATGATTTCATAGCTAGTTAGTGGGTAATTCCTCAAATTTCATAAAGCCCTAGGTTTTTACTCTAACCCTTGATTTTCACTAATTAGGAGGTTAATTTACCTAGGAATTCATGTATTAAACTAACATTAGAGTATAAATCACTTACCTTTTAGTAGCTAGGTCGTTTGGCTCGTTTCCAAGCTCTCAAGGTCGACTATGGAGGAAAGAAATGGAGTAAAATGGTTCTTTCTCGTATTTTATAAGACCTCACTACCTACAAGGTTTCCGCACCTGCGGCTCGAGGACCACACCTGCGGAAGAGGAGAAAAGGGCCTAGGCTCGCACTTGCGGAATGGAGTCCGCACCAGCGGCTCCACTTCTGCGGATTTTGGTCCGCACCTGCGAAGCAAGGACCGCATGAGCGGTCTCGCACCTGCGACTAGGCAACCGCAGGTGCGGTCACACCAGACCTGGTGCACCAGCAGCTATTGCTGCTGGTTTTTGGTCTCGTTTGATGCCCGAATGGCATCTGGGCCCACCCGAGCCCCCGTCCAAATATACCAACAAGTCCCATATTATAATACGGACTTGCTCGAGCCTTCAAACACTTAAAACAATGCTAAAACCCAAAATCACACCTCAAAACCCCTAGAATCAAACTTACGAACTTTAAGTTCTTGAATTCGCTAACAATGCGCCGAACTGACCTATACTACTCGAAATGACACCAAATTTTGCAAGAAAGTCCTAAATGATATAACAGAACTATTCCCAGTCTCGAAATTCCGTTCGGACCTCGATAACACAAAACACGTTCCAAACCTCAATTTGAACTTAAGGAAACTCTTATTTTTCTATTTGGCGCCAAAACGCTCCCGGGTTATCCAAAACCCGTTCCGAACACACACACAAGTCCGAAATCATCATGCAAAGCTACCGGAACCGTCAAAACTCGATTCCGGGGCCGTTTACTCAAAACATTGACCGAAGTTAAACTTGATCTTAAAGGCCAACCTTAAGGAACTAAGTGTTCCTATACTGCTCTAAACTTTTCTGAATCCCTAATTACCCGTCCCCACAGGTCATAAATCATAAAAAGCCACTACGGGAAGTCTCATTAGGGGAATGGGGTCCTATAACGCAAAACGACCAGTCGGGTCATTACATTCTCCACCTCTTAGACAAACGTTTGTCCTCGAATGGGTCTAGAACCATACCTGAAGTGCTGAATAAGTGTGGATATCGACTTCGCATGTCCTCTTCGGACTCCCAAGTCGCCTCCTCGATTGGTTGGCCCCTCCAATCGACCTTTATGGCAGAAATCCTATTAGACCTCAATTGTCGATCTTGCCTGTCAATAATAGCAACTAGATCCTCCTCGTAGCCCAACCTCTCATCAAGCTGAATGGTACTGAAATCAACCACGTGAGAAAAGTCGGCGTGGTACCTCCGGAGCATGGATACATGAAAGACCGGATGAACTCCTGATAAACTTGGAGGTAAAGCAAGTTCATAAGCAACCTCTCCAACTCGCCTCAATACCTCGAAAGGACCTATAAACCTCGGGCTCAGCTTGCCCTTCTTCTCGAACCTCATAATACCCTTCATCGGCGAGACCTTCAATAGGACCTTGTCTCCCTCCATAAATGATAAGTCACGCGCCTTCTGATCCGCGTAACTCTTCTGTCTGGACTGTGTTGTACGAAGTCTCTCCTGAATCAACTTCACCTTCTATAAAGCGTCCTTCACTAGGTCAGTGCCATATAACTTAGCCTCGCCAGGCTCAAACCACTCGATAGGAGAACGACATCGCCGACCATATAAAGCCTCAAATGGAGCCATCTTGATGTTGTACTGATAACTATTATTGTAAGCAAACTCGGCTAAAGGCAAGAACTCATCCCACTGACCTCCAAAGTCAATCACACACCTGAGCATGTCCTCCAATATCTGAACTCTCCGCTCCGACTGACCATCAGTATGAGGGTGGAATGTTGTGCTGAGATCTATCTGGGTGCCCAACTCACTATGCAATACTCTCCAGAAGTGTGAGGTGAACTGAGGACCTCGATCTGATATAATGGACACAGGCACACCGTGCAAACGGACTATCTCCTGAATGTAGATATAGGACAACCTCTCAGAAGTATAAGTAGTAGCTACTGGAATGAAATGCACCGATTTGGTCAACCAATCCACAATGACCCAAACCGCATCAACCTTCTGCAAAGTCCGAGGTAACCCGACCACGAAGTCCATAGTGATGTGCTCCCACTTCCACTCAGGAATGGGCATCTGCTGAAGTAGGCCTCCTGGCCTCTGGTGCTCATACTTGACCTACTGGCAATTAAGACATCTAGACACATACTCCACTATGTACTTCTTCATCCGCCTCCACCAGAAATGTTGTTTCAAGTCACGATACATCTTCGTAGCACCAGGATGAACATAATACCGTGAACTGTGTGCCTCCTCTAGAATCCTCTCCCCCAGGCCATCAACATTAGGAACACATAAATGGACCTGAAGTCTCAAGACACCATCCTCGCCCATAGTAGCACCACCCTGAATCACTATCTCCCGTAGCTCTGCCAAACGCAGATCATCAATCTGCCGGGCCATAATCTCTCCCAATAATGAAGACTGTGCAACCACATGTGCAAGGACTCGGCGGGGCTCTGAAAGGTCCAATCTCACCAGGCGGTTAGCCAAGGACTGAATGTCCAAGGCTAGGGGTCTCTCCTCTGCTGCAATATAAGCCAAACTACCCATACTCTCCGCCTTCCTGCTCAAGGCATCTGTTACCACATTTGCCTTGCCCGGATGATAAAGAATGGTGATATCATAATCCTTCAGCAACTCAAGCCACATGCGCTGCCTCAAATTAAGACCCCTCTGCTTGAATAAGTGCTTCAAGCTGCGATGGTCTGTATAAACCTCACAGGACACCCCATACTAGTAGTGCCTCCAAATCTTAAGAGCATGAACAATCGCCGCCAACTCCAAGTCCTGCACAGGGTAGTTCTTCTCGTGAACCTTCAGCTGGCGAGAAGCATAAGCAATAACTCTCCCCTTCTGCATCAACACATACCCCTAACCAACGCGTGAAGTGTCACAATATATTGTATACATCCCACAACCGGAAGGCAATATCAGAACTGGTGTTGAGGTCAATGCAGTTTTGAGCTTCTGAAAGCTCGCCTCACACTCATCGAACCATCGGAACGGGGCATTCTTCTGAGTCAACCTAGTCAAAGGGGATGCAATGGAAGAAAAGCCCTCCACAAATCGGCGATAATAACCTGCTAGAACCAAGAAGCTTCTGATCTCTATAGCTGAAGTAGGACGTGGCCAACTCTGAACTGCCTCAATATTCTTAGGATAAACCTTAATACCCTCTCCGGATACCACATGTCCCAATAATGCCACGGAATCCAACTAGAACTCACACTTGGAGAACTTAGCATATAGCTTCTGTTCCCGCAAAGTCTGGAGCACAACTTTCAAATGCTGCTCGTGCTCGCCTAGGCTACGTGAGTAAATCAGAATGTCATCAATAAAGACAATGACAAAGGAATCAATATACGGCATGAACACCCTGTTCATCAAGTCCATGAATGTTGCCGGGGCATTAGTCAAGACAAAGGACATCACCAGGAACTCATAATGGCCATACCTCATACGAAAAGCAGTCTTCGGAACATCCAAGTCCCGAATCTTCAGCTGATGATACCTCGATCGCAAATCAATCTTAGAAAACTCCCGAGCACCCTGCAACCGTCAAACAAATCATCGATACGCGGCAATGGATACTTGTCCTTAATGGTGACCTTGTTCAACTGGCGGTAGTCAATACACATCCGCATAGACCCGTCCTTCTTCTTCACAAATAGCACTGGAGCACCCCGAGGCGATACACTCGGCCTGATAAACCCCTTAGCCAACAACTCCTCAAGCTGCTCTTTAAATTCCTTCAATTCTTTCGGAGCCATACGGTACGGGGGAATAGATATAGGCTGGGTGACCGGAGCCATGTCAATACAGGAATCAATATCACGATCCGGAGGCATGCCTGGAAGTTCAGAAGGGAATACATCTGTAAACTCCCGAACTACTGGCACTGAACCAACCGTCGGAGACTCGGGGGTGGTGTCCTGCACATAAGCAAGATAGGCCAGACAACCCTTCTCGGCCACATGTCGAGCCTTCAGGAAGGAAATAACTCGACTGGCTGCACTAACTGAGGAACCTCTCCACTCCAACCTAGGCATCTCGGGCATGGCTAGAGTAGCTGTCTTGGCATGGCAATCTAGAACGGCATGATAAGGAGATAGCCAATCCATGCCTAGAATAACCTCGAAATCAACCATATCAAGCAATAGGAGGTCCGCTTTGGTCTTGAAACCACAAAATGTAACCACACAGGACCGATAAATCCGGTCTACCACCACAAAATCGCCCACGAGGGTGGACACATAAATAGGAGTACCCAAGGACTCGCGAGGAACATCCAGAAAACAAGCAAATAAGACGGATACATATGAATTAGTGGATCCTGGATCAAATAACAGTGATGCCTCTCTACCACATACTGAAATAATACATGTGATCACGATATCTGAGGCCACTGCATCTAATCGGGCCGAAATAACATAGAATATGGCTGAAGCACCGGATGACTAACCTCTGCTGGAATGAATAGGAGCTGACTGAACTCCCCCAGTCTAACCTCCACCTTTAAGACGACCCCCGACGTCCTGTCCTCCACCCCTGGGTGGCCGGACCGCTGGTGTTGGACTCATAGGCTGATAACCCTACTGTACTGCCTTGACCCAAAACCTGGGACAAGTCCTCCTGAAATGGCCTGGATCCCCGCACTCGTAACATCCCCTCGGTGCCATGGCCTGCTGCCCTAAAGAAGGACTCTGAATAGCTGGGGAACGGTGAGAACCCTCTTGCATGGCACTGAAAAAAGGCCTCACTGGAGAACCACGTGAGGGTGGTGGGGATGCTGAATGTGGGGGCCTGCTGGGCTGGCCCCTTCCAAACTGACCGCTGCCCCTAGCTGGGGCGCCTCTGAAATCACCGGAGAATCTGGCTCTCTTATCCTACTGCACCTGCTCTCTAATCCTCGACCGATACCCCTCGATCGTGCGAGCAATCTCTACCACCAGCTGATAATGAGTCACCATCTCCACCTCTCGGGCCATGTTGGCCTAATGCCTGGATGTAACCCGGCTACAAACCTCCGCACTCTCTCAGCCTCTGTAGGAAGTATCATGAGTGCGTGACGTGACAGCTCAGAAAACCTAGCCTCACAGTCTGTCACTGACATCGGACGCTACTCCAGCTGCTCAAACTGGTACTGCAGCTCTTCCCTCTCAGAGGGTGGAATGTATCTGTCCAGGAATATCCAGGTAAACTGCTCCCAAGTGGCAGGACGAGAACCTGCCAGTCTGCCAATGATATAGGACTGCTACCATCTGCGGGCCCTGCCCTCCAACTGAAAAGTAGTGAAGTCGACCCCATGGGACTCCAATAACCTCATGTTGTGCAGTCTGTCCCTACACCTGTCAATGAAGTCTTGGGCATCCTCACCACGCTCACCCCCGAAGATAGGAGGGTTCAATCTGGTCCATCTATCCAATAACTTCTGCGGATCGCCATCCGCAGCTAGTTTGGGCTCAGGTGTTGCTGCTACAGGCTGGGCCCCACCCACGGGCAGTGTGCCCGGGGTCTGATATACTGCTACTGTATGACCTGCAGCATGGGCAGTAGGGGTCTAAACTCCCCCTCCCGCCTGAGATGTGGCAGGATCCGCCGAAAATAAACCAGCCTGGGCCATAGTATCCATGAACCGCATCATACGGCCCATGACCTCCTGGAAGCCTGGTGCGGTCATAAATTCCACCGGAGCAGGATCTGCTGGGGGCACCTTACCCTGCTCCTCTATAATAGGATGCTTTGCTGGTGGTGCAATTGGAATAGCTCTGGGACGCCCTCGTCCCCTACCTCAGGTCAGTGCCCTCCCCCGGCCTCTGCCACGGCCACGGACGACGGGGGTAGAGGCATCTCCAGGGTCTGGATAGTCAGTTGCGCGCGTCCTCACCACCTGTGAAGGAATAGAAGAGCGATATTTAGTATACCATCGACTGCACGATAAAATATGAATAAAGAGAGGTTTCTTAACACTCTATAGCCTCTTGAAGATAAGTACATACGTCTCCGTACCGATCCGCAAGACTGTAATGGGTCTGCCCGTGACTCGTGAGACCTACGTGAACCTAGAGCTCTGATACCATGTTGTCACTGCCCAAAATCCTAACTCAGGTCGTGATGGCGCCCAACACCGGGGTCAGGAAAGCCAACAATTGATTCACTAGTGAAATTTCCTTATTTGATAAAACATCCCAACACTTACCAAATTTTAAGCTTAAAACGTTTAAGTGGAAACGGATAAATTAGCCAACTTAAATAAATGTAGCCACAAGGATCATGAACCAATATATGCAGTTCAAAAAATATAAAGTCTACTACGTGTGTGCCAGGAACTAGTGTCACAAGTCTACAGGCGAACTAGTAGAATATACAAAAGATGAAATCAACTGTTCTACTGTCTGAAAGAAGTAGACAGGAATAAACAAAAGAAGTTACAATTACAGGGCTTCTCATAAATTATCAAACATATAACAGGCCGTGAACGTACGACCGATACGACGTGAAAAGTAAATGTGCACTGCCGAGGGTCGAACGACCCGAACCATAGATGCATCTATCTGCCTCGCTCTGTAATCGAACCTTCGACGCGGTTAACATAATGCTAGGGCTGCCCGGCTCGCGAATCATACATGTGACTCGGGTTCCGGCATACATATAAATAATCCTCAGGGATTTCAAATAATTAACAGGGGTCTTACTAGCAGAAAAGGGATTCAAAATACAAAATTCGAAACATAGCCTCCTAGGCCTTCATATATTAAATTCAAGGATATTAGACTACCTAGTCCACATACAAGATCACAGATACAACACATAAAGCATGCTTGTGAATCCTAAACTACCAGACATGCATAATTGTAGCTACGCATGGACTCTCGTCACTTCGTGCGTGCGTAGCCCCTGCAAATAAGGACAAGAAATCATTTATAATCACCTATGGGGACAATTCCCTCTTACAAGGTTAGAAAGGAGACTCACCTCGTGCCGATCTTACTTTTCGGGTCAAGAATGCGCTCGAAACTCCAAACTCGTCTCCCAAGGGCTCGAAACTAGTCAAATGATGCATAAATACATTAATTTATACTCAAAGGCATGAAATTCCCCTATTTACTTAGTTATTTCAACTTACTTTGAAGAATCCCAAAATACACCCCCGGGCCCACATGCTCGGATTCCAGAAATTTTCGAAGGAAACACTTACCCATAACCTAAGGATCATTGATATATGATTTTTGCATGATTTCATAGCTAGTTAGTGGGTAATTTCTCAAATTTCATAAAGCCCTAGGTTTTTACTCTAACCCTTGATTTTCACTAATTAGGAGGTTAATTTACCTAGGAATTCATGTATTAAACTAACATTATAGTAGAAATCACTTACGTTTTAGTAGCTAGGTCGTTTGGCTCGTTTCCAAGCTCTCAAGGTCGACTATGGAGGAAAGAAATGGAGTAAAATGGTTCTTTCTCGTATTTTAAAAGACCTCACTGCCTACAGGGTTTCCGCATCTGCGGCTCGAGGACCGCACCTACGGTCTCGCGCCTACGAGAAAAGTCTCGCACCTGCGGAAGAGGGGCAAGGGGCCAGGGCTCGCACCTGCGTAACGGAGTCCGCACCAGCGGCTCTGCTTCTGCGGATTTTGGTCCGCACCTGCGTCGACTTGGCAGCCTCACCTGGGGCCGCACCTGCGGAGCAAGGACCGCAGGAGAGGTCTCGCACCTGTGACTGGGCAACCGCAGGCGCGGTCACACCAAACCTGGTGCACCAGTAGCTATTGCTGCTGGTTTTTGGCCTAGTTTGATGACCGAATGGCATCTGGGCCCACACGAGCCCCCCTCTAAATACCGAATGGCATCTGGGCCCACGCGAGCCCCCCTCTTAATATACCAACAAGTCCCATATCATAATACGGACTTGATCGAGCCTTCGGAACACTTAAAACAACGCTAAAACTCATAATCACACCTCAAAACCCCTAGAATCAAACTTAAGAACTTTAAGTTCTTGAATTCGCTAACAATGCACCGAACCGACCTATACTACTCGGAATGACACCAAATTTCGCAAGCAAGTCCTAAATGACATAACAGAACTATTCCCTGTCTCAGAATTCTGTTCGTACTTGGATAACATTAAAACACATTCCAAACCTCAATTTGAACTTAAGGAAACTCTTATTTCGCTATTTGGCGCCGAAACGCTCTTGGGTCATCGAAAACCCATTTTGGACACACGCACAAGTCCAAAATCATCATACGAAGCTACTGGAACCGTCAAAATTCGATTATGAGGTCGTTTACTCAAAACGTTGACCGAAGTCAAACTTGGACTTAAAGGCCAACCTTAAGGAACTAAGTGTTCCTATACTTCTCTAAACTCTTCCGAATCCCTAACCGCCCGTCCCCACAGGTCATAAATCATAAAAAGCCACTGCAGGAAGTCTCATTAGGGGAACGGGGTCCTATAACACAAAATGACCAGTCGGGTCGTTACATGAAAAGGTTGAGGCACAAGTCAAGTACAATCAACTACAAAAAAGGATTCGTGAATGCGAGAACAAGCACCGCGAGATTCATGAGTCCAACAAGAAGCTGATTGAGGAATGGAAATACATGGCCATCAGTACCAATAGAAAGTTTTGATACTTAGAATGAGGCATAGTCGAGTTGGAGGGTATATTCATCAAGAGGGTTGAAGACTGTCAAAAGGCTGAAGGGAGTGAAGGTGGACATGTAGCCAGAGCATACCTACTGCTGGGACTTCGCGAGTTGGGGAATCTGTTCGAGGGAATCAAGGATGCCGAGTCTGGGGAAGGTCCTTCTGGGACCAAGTAGATAGAAATTTCCTTCTTCGCTTTAATAATGTAATAAGGCCAATGACCATTAGTGATTTTATTTTTTCTTGCTTATTTAGTGTCGTTTTGGGATTCGTCTATTTTTAAATTAATGAAATGAGGCATTTCTGCATTTTAAGTTCTTCAAATTAATTTGTTGCTAGGCCTACCTCGGGCACAACGAGCCTCCCAAATTAGGACACGCTTTACATTCTCGCACTATGTGTTTAAATACTGCAAATACTTCTCATAATCCTCACTGACTTGGCTACTTTTTGTTTTGTTTCCTTTTATTATTCCCCCCCCCCTCCCCCCAAAGGTTGGTTCGTGCACTCTGGCATCATCATCCTATCTCACAAGATCCAGGGGCCCTCCACCCACTCCTCCTCCTAGTCCTCCCAAAGGCAAGAACAAAGGCAAGAAGAAAATGGAAGATTTTCAGGCAACATCAGGAAGGAAAACATAGTTGAACGAGTAGAGGCCACTGATGGTCAAGGCATTCAGGTTCCAAACGAGCCTATGTCGCAGCTAGAACAGAAATTGTTAAAATTCCAAGAAGAGCTTGATCAGGTTCGAAATTTGGCAAACTTGTCATTTACCCTCAGCGTCCCAGACGTCAACCTCCCTAACACTCAGAATCCTACACCTCCTTAAAATATCCCGAAGCAGCAAAATCATCATGCAGCTCATCATCACACCAAAGAATCAAACCCTTCCAACACAATGTAATACCTGTCGTACTCCTAAGAACACTCCACTACTTATCCCAAAACCTCAGAACTCCACAAACGACCATTTCTACACCCATGCACCAGGCCACCACAACAATCCTATCTATTTGGAGACTATGTCACACTCCACTCAACCTATCTAATACACACCTGAGTCAGATGAGAAGGATCTACTTATCAGGAACTTGGATGAGGAACTTAAGAAGCTGACCAGCCAGGTTCAAGGCGTTGAGGGAAGCAAAGGAGTCGAGGGGCTGAACTATGAGGACCTCTGCATACAGCCCGATGTCAAACTGCCCGAGGGGAACAAAAAGTTTGAAATGTTTGATGGTACAGCTGATACAAGGGTCCATCTGAGGACCTATTGTGACAAGTTGGTTGGAGTGGGGAAAGATGAGAGGATCCTCATGAAGTTGTTCATGAGGAGCTTGAAAGGAGATGCATTGTCTTGGTACATCAGCCAAGACCCCAGGAAGTGGTCAAATTGGGTGAGCATGGCGTATGACTTCATGGATATATTCAGGTTTAATACAGTGAACACACCAGACGTGTTCTACATCCATAATTTGAAGAAGAAGCCCACATAAACATTTCGCGAGTATGCTACTCGCTGGAGGTCCGAAGCTGCTAAGGTTAGGCCCGCCTTAGATGAGGAACAGATGAATAAGTTCTTTGTCCGGGCCCAAGACCCGCAATACTATGAGCGGTTGATGGTGATTGAGAAACACAAGTTCTCCGACATTATCAAATTGGGTGAAAGGCTCGAGGAAGGAATCAAAAGTGGTATGGTTACTAACTTTGAGGCTTTGCAAGCTACAAACAAGGCCCTACAGTCCGGTGGTGTGTCCAAGAAAAGGGATGTGGGAGCCGTGATGGTTGCACAGAGAACCAAATCTCCACTTAAATATCAAACCTACCAAACACCTCCACTCACATATCAACCAACCCAAAACTACCAAGCACCCTCACCCTCATACCAAGAACCACCATCAACATATATATCATCTCCACCACCTACATATCAACCAACCTCACCCAGATTTCCCAACCCGCTCCTCTTTACTGTCGTGCCCCCTTTCTCTATCGCACGGGTTAGGTACGGAGAGATCGGGTTTATGACATTTTGGACAACTCCTTAAAGGAAGAGGGTTTAAGGAAGAGTCGCCACCTAGCGATTTTTATGGTGCGTTAGGGCACCTAGAGTTGATAACTCATAAACTAGTTTGCATTACCAGAGATTGGGTAAGGGCTTGAAATTATCCCAAGGGGAAGGTGTTAGGCACCCCTCAAGATCCACAACTGTGGGTCCCAGCCAAGAAATTTTGTGAATTTGGACGATGAACAAGTAGCAAGCAAGGTTCATATAAGAGGGGATTTCAAACAGGTGTGAAAATCTTTAAAGGTTTTGGGAAAACATTAGAATAAACATTTGAAAAGAAACTATCCTAGATTTAAAGTAATACGGATCACATCAATGTAATACCCGGTATGTCACGCCTTGAAGAGGGGCTACACGTGGTATTAGCGCACCGGTCATCATATCCGTATTCTACCCTTCCCACCCCGTAAAAGTTACTTAAAGCGCGTGTGTTGGTCACGAATGCTTATTGCGTGCTATTACCCGTCCCATCCTATAAGTCCTGGAGGGTATTTAGGACTACTAATCCTACAATGTAAGTACTAGGCTGAACCCCCTAGGTTTAAAGGACAAAATTCTAAGCGACATACATAACACATAGGACTACACATAATGGAACATATAAAGACAAATAAAAGCTCACAGATCCCTCCACAAGTAGACATGTAAGTAGCACGTCTCAAACATAATTAAAGTCTCAAAGATGGGAGTTTAAAACGGGAATTTTTAAATTAAAACAGTAAGCTTCAAAAGGTTATGATTTTGGAAAACACTTAGTAGTGAAAGCCAAAGGTTCAGTCATGACTGAGTGATTCAAAAGGATGATTTATTTTCCAGTAGTTTAGAGACAACAGTAAGAATTAAGAGTGCGTAGCAGTTTAAAATTTTCAATAAAAGAGAAGATAACCTTTAGAAAATCAGTAATCAGAAGTAAAGCAAGATTTTAAATAAAATAGAGTAACTTCGAACGGGGGTGGCTTACTTTGAAATCCAGTAATTCAAAAAATAGAGCAAAAATCAGTAGTTTAAAGGGGTTTTTAGTAAAAGAGAGTGAGTGCAAAACTTCAAGAACCGATAATTTTAAAGTAAAGCAAGGATTCAAACAAACATAGTGACTCTGTAAGAGGGAGGATTTGTTTTGAAAACTATTAATTGCTGGGCAGATAGGAGTGAAAATAATTACACACAGCAAGGTTCTCAGATCTCCAGAAGAGACTGATTAGCTTTACATATCGTTTTAAACACAAACAGGACGTAAAACGATTGATTGGGTTTTAATAAGTATTAGGCCTAAGGTTTTGCCTAGGCGGGCGTATACATTGCCTATTTTTATTTTGAGGGTGAACATGCAAAATTTAATTCTGCTTTTAAAGATATGCGGGATAGTATACCTGCAGAAGCGTTTTAAACCACTTAACCACATTTTAGCGAGATTTATCAGATTAGATACATGCTAACTAGGTGTTCAGCAAAATATAACTTGAAACAAACATGCTGAAGGTAAGGTCCTAAGAACATGATATCTAATGCACACAAGGATACCTAAAGACATGGTTTCTAAATGTAATGCTTATGAAATGCAGTAGCCGTACATTATAGCAGTTTTATCACTTGTTGTGGTTATTAACTGTGAACAGGGCTTATAGAATGACAGGAACATAATGGACATGCTGAAATAAAGAGCCTACACATGATTTCTATTGCATGATATGCATGTCCTAAACAGGATACTATTGCACACATAAGGAGATAAATCCTATAGTCATGATTTCTACCCATTATTATACTAAACATGCATAGTCACCCCCATATTCACTATCCAAACCCCAATATCTGTTTACAAGTTATTACAAACCAATAATAATGAATTACAGTAGCAAAGGGAAAATAAGAAGTAATTTCTATAAGGAGCCTTCAATCAGGCCCAGTCTTCCAACCTCACTCCTTTCGAGTTTCACAGCCTTACATGGTCTGAGTGCGGCAAAGCTCCCAAGGGCCCTCATTGGGTCCCTGGCCAATACCATCACCCAAACAAATATCCAAAAGTTGAGACAAGTGCAGTGCGGAATTACCAGCCTTGTGTGTCAGAGTTCAATGGGTACTCAGAGGTACTCAAGGCAGTGCTCACACAAAGGGGGTAGGACCTAAAGTTCTAAGAGTAGTGTGAAGTGCTTATAGTTTAAAAGAGTTGAGCTTGAAAAGGTAGTTCTGAAATAACAGTTTTGAAAATGACTTCAGAGGACAATGTAAGAGTTTTATGAAAAAATAGTTTGCAAAAGGAAAGAAACAGGCCAATCACAACTCAGCAGAGGTGCAGGCTTCAAGAGACAAACTCAAACAGGGGAAAGGGAGTTGGGGACAAGTAATTCGCATGATAGCAACAAACTTATACACAATTAGTCCTTAAAATAAAGTTACAGGTTCTCAAACAACCACAATTATCACAAAGCATTAAGTATTGAATAGTGTCACATACTCGATGCAGACTTGAATCATATGACAACTAAGCATTATGTAGAGGGAACAGACTTATAGTATTAGGAGTCATGCAGAAGATGAAAACATATAAGAGATACTAGTCATGCTGAGATAAGAGTAAAAGTAGCCACATAGGAAAAATAGGTATGCTAGTTTCACAGGAGTCAAACAAAGTCATAGTGAATCACACAAGGGAAAGCAGGAGACATATTAGGCTAAAAAGGAAAAGGGGATAATAGGGACATGCTAGTTACATGGTAGGCAATAGATCCATAAGTAAAAGCACAAAAGAAATAACATGTATCTTAACATGAACTGAAGCATATTATTTTGGGATGCTGTAAACTTAAATTAGAACATACCAGTGATAAGAGAGAGCAAAGCAGAAAAGAGCAAAGTGATAACACGATATTAGCCTTGGCTTACAGCCGGCTAATAAGAGACAAGAGCAGAGAACAGCAGTAGAGCAAAGAGAGAAAGAGAGAAAGAGCACAAAAGAGAATGTAGAATAGTATTGATTGATTCCTGTCCGTGTTATTGAAAAACATTGGGTATTTATAGTTTTAAAATAGGTAGTAAAATACAATGATAATAAAAGAGAACAGAATCCAATCAGTGTAAAAAAAATACACGGATCCCTTAAATCAGGGGATTCAAATTCAAAAATGGTAAAACAATATGGCCATATATGGTAAGAGAAAAATCAGTACCAGACTTAAGTAAGGAAATAATACCGCCATGTTAAAGAATAGGGAATTTCGGAATCACTTAACTAAATAATCAAGATAAATCATTCCCTTAAATTAAGGGATTGGGGTTCAAACAGTAACATACATAGGCAAAGTAAAATAAATCAGTCAAAACTTGATTAAAGGAAAAGATCAGACAATAGAGTAAACAATTAGGGCCAAATTCAGAGTTTCCAATCACGGAGAGACTCACTGAAGTCAATCAATCTAGACAAACATATAGGACTCATTAAGATAGGGAAATCAGCATCGATTAGAAGAGAATTATTAAACATACAAATAGGGAAGGCAAACAGTAGTAGCAACATACAAGTCTGGGAATATTAAGAGGCTAGGGATAAACACACATATGAAGCAAGTAGGTAAAGAGCTTTAACAAAATGGTTGATTCGTAGCATGATAGCCATAGAAAACTCAGCAAGAATCGAATAGTCAAAACAGCATGAAGATACAATCATAGAAGTCTAAGAAAATTAGGGTTTTCATCATAAAACAAATTAAAAACAATAAGAGCATGGAAGAAATAATTATGCAAAGGAAACACTCAAAGCATACAGGTGAAAACAGTTCGAACCAGTATAGGAAAAGCTTAGAGAAAAACCCGAACTCAAAATACTCAAAAGCGTTTTAAAGTTGATGAAACTTAAAGATCGAGCCGAGAATAGTATAAAACATAAGAGAGTAAGCTTAAAATTGCTAAAATAACAGAGATTTAAAGGTTTAAGTCAAAAATTAGGGTTTCGTAAGAACCAGAGTAAGAATAGAGAAACCTGTCGTGAAACCCTTAAATAGTGGTGAGGAGGGCATGGTAATGTTAAAACCCCACCGGAGAAGGCCGGAAACAACCAAAGAAGCAACCCCAGTAGTTGTTGGGCATGGTAAAGATCACTGAAGGTCTCAGAGATGAAGTAAACCGGAGAAAGAGGTGTCAAGGCGGCTGGTGGTCGAAAGGGGAGAAGCTGGAGGTGGCCGGGGAGAGGCTGAGGGCCATCGAAGAAGACGAACCAGAAGGTTCTAGAGAGAAGGAGGAGAGGAAGAGACGAGAAGAGAGAGAGTGAGAGGTCTCGAAGACTGAGACAAGGGAGGGGGGGCGTTTAGTTTAATTAAGGTAACTAAAATCCGGACCGTTGATCTCATATGATCGACGGTTAAAATTGCTAAAATAACAGAGATTTAAAGGTTTAAGTCAAAAATTAGGGTTTCGTAAGACCAGAGTAAGAATAGAGAAACCTGTCGTGAAACCCATAAATAGTGGTGAGGAGGGCATGGTAATGTTAAAAACCCACCGGAGAAGGCCGGAAACAACCAAAGAAGCAACCCCAGTAGTTGTTGGGAATGGTAAAGACCACTGAAGGTCTCAGAGATGAAGTAGACCGGAGAAAGAGGTGTCAAGGCGGCTGGTGGTCGAAAGGGGAGAAGCTGGAGGTGGCCGGGGAGAGGCTGAGGGCCATCGAAGAAGACGAACCAAAAGGTTCTAGAGAGAAGGAGGAGAGGAAAGACGAGAAGAGAGAGAGTGAGAGGTCTCGAAGACTGAGACAAGGGAGGGGGGGTCGTTTAGTTTAATTAAGGTAACTAAAATTCGGACCGTTGATCTCATATGATCGACGGTTAAAATTGCTAAAATAACAGAGATTTAAAGGTTTAAGTCAAAAATTAGGGTTTCGTAAGAACCAGAGTAAGAATAGAGAAACCTGTCGTGAAACCCATAAATAGTGGTGAGGAGGGCATGGTAATGTTAAAACCCCACCAGAGAAGGCCGGAAACAACCAAAGAAGCAACCCCAGTAGTTGTTGGGCATGGTAAAGACCACTGAAGGTCTCAGAGATGAAGTAGACCGGAGAAAGAGGTGTCAAGGCGGCTGGTGGTCAAAAGGGGAGAAGCTGGAGGTGGCCGGGGAGAGGCTGAGGGCCATCGAAGAAGACGAACCAGAAGGTTCTAGAGAGAAGGAGGAGAGGAAGAGACGAGAAGAGAGAGAGTGAGAGGTCTCGAAGACTGAGACAAGGGAGGGGGGTCGTTTAGTTTAATTAAGGTAACTAAAATCCGGACCGTTGATCTCATATGATCGACGGTTCAAATCAAACCTAGGTTGGGCTGGGTAAATAAAAGGGTTTGGGCTGGGTATTTTAGGTATCTAATGGGTTGGGTTTGAATGGGTTAAAAGACTAGGCTAAAATCTGGTTAGAATTTAAATAACTATGGCTAATGTTAAATACCCAATAAAATAGGTAATTAATTAGTTAAAATATCTAATAATTATGAAAAGACGAAATTAAGTTTAAATAGGTAAAATTACAGTAATTAACTGATATTGAGTGTAAGAATGCATAAGTTCCGAATTAAAATAATACAAAATGTCTAATTTGGCCATAATTGCAAAATTATTGTAATTGAAATTAAATAAGACCCAATTGACTAATTCGTGAAATAATTAGATTTTAATAGATAAAAATTGATTATAAATAACATGCTGAGCTAGGAATTATTTTTGAAATTATTTAGAGCATAATTTATGAATTATTTAGATATGAAATATTAAATAAACAGGGAGATAATTTAAATAAAAATAGGGAAAAATACTCATTATTGCAAAGAGTAATTTTGAGAGCTTATATGCAAGTTTGGAAATAATTTGAGGAAAGTAGCCTTACGCAAAGAGGCGAATGCAGGGGAGGTAGAGCTTAACCTCGGAAGGCAGAATAGTAGCCTTATGCAATGATGCGAATGCAGGGGAGGTAGAGCTTAACCTCGGAAGGCAGAATGGTAGCCTTATGCAAAGATGCGAATGCAGGGGAGGTAGTGCTTAACCTCGGAAGGCATAATGGTAGCCTTATGCAATGCAAGAAAATAAAATGACAGTAAGAGTTCTTAGCTGATAATAAATTTCGGCGATATGATTGTTGTGAATGAAGCGTTGTTTGCGATAATAGTAAGCGTCGGCATGTGCGACGAGTTCGAGAGCGTATCCTTGAGAAGTATGCGTCATGCGGGGATAATAAGATGTTTTGGGCTTTCGCCGTATTTGTGCCTGCATCCAAAGAAAAATCGGGAGTTCTGTAAAAGGGAGGGTTAGTTTGTATCCCTGCTGGCTCGGCTCGGCCTATCTGCTTGATAATGATAACTTTGTTGTACCATGGGGGTAGCGTTGCTAAACAAGCTGTTTTGGGAAGTAAATATGCATGGTTTTATAAAATATAACATACAATTTTAAACAAATTTCTCTGGATGAACCGACGACCACGACGTGGTTCAAGACATTGCAGCCTCTCTTGCTACGGAATTATGAGGGCCCTCCTCAAAATTCTGCCCCAGTTTGATAGGTGAATGCATCTGGCTGCTGCTTGTGCGGCGACCGACTGAACTTGCTTCGGAATTTTGAGGTCCCTCCTCAAAATTCTGCCCCAATTTCCATCCGTGGGGGAAATGAAATTTTTATTAAAATGTGACCGAACCCATAGGGCTGCCTACGTATCCCCTTTAAACGGTAATCAGGTCAGGCGTAGTTCAATTTACAACATTGAGAAAAGCATAAAGAGTTACACATAGTAGCGCTTGACTGCATCTGAGTTGATTGGTTTAGGATAAACTTCTCCATCCATTTCTGCAAGTATGAGTGCTCCTCCTGTCAGCACTCAGTGGACCGTGTACGGGCCCAGCCAATTGAGAGAGAATTTCCCTTTTGCTTCGTCTTGATGAGGAAAGATTTTCTTTAACACCAGCTGCCCCGGTGTGAATCGTCTTGGTTTGACTTTCTTGTTGAAGGCTCTGGTCAATCTGTTCTGATATAGCTAACCATGACAAACCGCGTTCATTCCTTTTTCTGTCTATGAGGGCCAATTGCTCATAGCAGCTTCTTACCCATTCTGCGTCGCTGAGCTTAGCTTCTTGTATGATTCTCAGAGATGGAATCTCAACCTCGGCGGGAATAACAACCTCTGTGCCGTATACCAACATATAAGGAGTTGACCCAGTTGATGTGTGAACTGTGGTGAGGTATTCCAGTAAGGCGAATGACAGCTTCTCATGCCACAACTTGTGCTTCTCTATCATCTATCTCAGTATCTTCTTGATGTTCTTGTTGGCAGCCTCAACGGCTCCATTCATTTGAGTTCTGTATGCTGTAGAATTCTTGTGTTTGATCTTGAAGGCCTCACACATTGTTTTCATCAGGTCACTGTTTAGATTGGAACCATTGTCGGTGATGATTGACTCTGGAACTCCGAACCGACAAACGATGCGGTCACGGACGAAATCGGCCACAACTTTCTTAGTAACTGCTTTGTAGGATGCTTCTTCGACCCATTTGGTGAAATAGACAATGGCAACTAGAATGAACATGTGTCCATTGGAGGCTGCAGGCTCAATTGGTCCAATAACATCCATTCCCCAAGCGGCGAACGGCCAGGGTGAACTAGTCGCATTAAGCTCACTGGGAGGTACCTTTATCATATCCCCATGTATCTGACATCGGTGGCATTTGCGGACATACTGGATGCAATTTGTTTCCATGGTCATCCATAAATAACCAGCCCGAAGTATCTTCTTTGCTAGAACAAACCCGTTCAAATGAGGATCGCATGTACCAGCATGTATTTCCTCCAACAACTTCGTTGCTTCCTTTGCTTCGACATATCTTAGCAAACCCGGATCGGGAGTCCTCCTGTACAGGATTCTTCCGCTGTGAAAGAAACTGTTTGATAACCTTCAAAGAGTGCGCTTCTGAGTAGCGTTTGCAAGCTCTAGGTACTCTCCCTCTGCCAAGTACTCCTTGATATCATGAAACCAAGGTTTTCCGTCTTCTTCCTCTTCAACATGGGCGCAGTAAGCCGGCTGATTGTGAATCCCCACTGGGATGGGATCAATGAAGTTCTTGTCTGGATGTTGGATCATAGATGACAAGGTAGACAATGCATCGACGAACTCATTCTGGATTCTAGGAACGTGCCGGAATTAATCTTTGTGAACCTCTTTCTCAATTCCTGCACACGATGTAGGTATGGCAGTATTTTGGAATTCTTGGTTGCCCATTCTCCTTGGACTTGGTGTATCAATAAGTCTAAATCACCAATCACTAATAATTCCTGAACATTCATGTCGATGTCCAAGTTGAGCCCCAGGATGCAGGCCTCATATTCAGCCATGTTCTTGGTGCAGGGGAACCTGAGTTTGGCGGATACCGGGTAGTGCTGACCGGTTTCTGAAATTAAGACTGCTCCAATACCCACGCCTTTGAAGTTTTCAGCCTCATCAAAGAACATCCTCCATCCATCGTAGGATTCTACAATGTCCTCTCCTACGAATGACACTTCTTCATCGGGGAAATATGTTTTCAATGGTTCATATTCTCCGTCCACAGGATTTTCAGCAAGATGATCGGCTAATGCTTGTCCCTTGACCGCCTTCTGAGTTACGTGAATGATGTCGAACTCACTTAACGGGATCTGCCATTTAGCTAGCTTGCCAGTGGGCATGGTCTTCTGAAAGATGTACTTTAGCGGATCCATCCTCGATATGAGGTACGTTGTGTAGGCACAGAAATAATGCCTCAGCTTCTGTGCGAACCAAGTCAAAGCACAACAGGTGCGTTCTAATAGAGAATATCGGGCCTCATACAGAGTAAACTTCTTGCTGAGGTAGTAAATTGCTTGCTCTTTCCTCCCTGTTTCGTCATGTTGCCTAAGAACGCAACCAAAAGCTCCATCTAACACAGCAAGGTAGAGTAATAGAGGTCTACCCGGCTCTGGAGGTACCAAGACTGGTGGTGTTGAAAGTTACTCTTTGATTCTATCGAAGGCCTTTTGACAATCCTCAGTCCATTTGGTGGCGGCATCCTTTCTTAGCATTTTGAAAATCGATTCACAAATGACAGTGGACTGGGATATGAACCGGCTGATATAATTGAGCCTTCCCAGAAAGCTCATAACATCCTTCTTGTTCCTTGGTGGCGGAAATTCTTGGATGGCTTTTACCTTTGATGGATCTAGCTCTATTCCTCGACGACTGACAATGAATCCTACCAGCTTGCCAACAGGAACCCCGAACCCACACTTTGCGGGGTTAAGTTTCAGATAGTATTTCCTTAACCTATTGAAGAACTTTCTCAAATATTCCATGTGATCAGCATCTTTCTTTGATTTGATGATGACGTCGTCCACATATACCTCGATCTCCTTATGAATTATATCATGGAATATAGTATTCATGGCTCTCATGTAAGTGGCCCCTGCATTCTTCAGAGCGAATAGAATCATCTTGTAGCAATACACTCCCCACGGCGTAATAAAGGCCGTTTTCTCAGCATCTTCCTCGTTCATCCAAATCTGATGGTAACCAGCAAAACAATCTACAAAGGACTACAGCTCGTGCTTGGCACAGTTTTCAATTAAGATATGTATGTTCGGTAGGGGGAAGTCATCTTTCGGACTGGCCCGGTTGAGATCCCGGTAGTCGACGCAGACTCTGACCTTCCCATCTTTCTTTGGTACAGGCACAATGTTGGCTAACCATGTAGTATATTCAACCACCCGTAGAACCCCGGCGTTGATCTGCTTGGTGACCTCTTCTTTGATTTTCAAGCTCATGTCTAGTTTGAACTTCCTGAGCTTTTGCTTCACTGGTGGGCATGTTGGATTGGTTGGTAGTTTGTGGGCCACAATAGATGTACTGAGGCCAGTCATGTTGTCATATGACCAGGCGAATATGTCCTCATATTCCCTTAAGAATTCCGTATATTTCTCCTTTTCTGACAGCGAACAGATGAATGCTGATGCGTGTTTCTTTGACGTTCTCTGCGTTTCCCAGGTTGACGACCTCAGTCTCGTCCAAGTTAGACTTAGGTCTATTCTCAAAGTTCTCGACCTCTTTAATAATATCCTCAGGTATATCATCCTCGTCTGACTTGGAATTCGTTTGTTGCGTTGCCTCGTTGTAGGTCACAGTCGTCGGTTCATCGAGATAAGTAACAGTAATGCTTTGTAAATAAAGTAATGGGGAGGAAAACAGTAGCACGTAAATATAAGATTTATAAAGAAACTGGAAATGCTTTGATAAATTAAATAATTGTTTGAACATGGGAGCTCTTTCTTGCAGAAATTAAAAATGCGAAAAGGAATAAAACTCTTTAAATAAATAAATGGTAAATAATGCTTGTTTCGTTAGCCTTGCTACCCCGAGGCTCGACGGGCTTTGGTTGTCCTGAAGGAACAATTGTTGAGATATGATCTCTTGCTCACGACTTGTATAGAAGGGCCTTCCTCCCCCTCCTCCTCGAGAATGACACAGCAGTCCATATCCTAATCATCCAGAAATAGATCACTCATTGCCGCTAGCGCTTCCTCCTCGTCTGTACCATATGTGATGTCAGATGGCTGGAAAGTCTGCTCTATGTGGGGTATTGGCTGCTCCAATGGGTAGTAGGGTCCGCGCCATGGTGGCGACCAGTTCTTGAATTCCTTCCAAGTGTACTCGTATCCCAGACCAAAAGTGGTACCGTGCTTCTTGAGTGTTATTGTCTTTGTTATTCCTTGGAGATTCTTACCGAGCCCTTTACCTGGCTCGTACCCTTCCCAGTTCAAGATGATTTCAATCTTACTATCCCACCACTTGTCCCTATCAACGGCGTTAACTCTTTCGATGTTGTGGTAGACCTCTCCACCAAACTTCCTTCTTCCATCGATGACCGAAAAGGTCTGGCGACCGTAGATATGGTTGCTACCATCGCCATGAATGATTACCTCTTGGTGATTCCATTCGAACTTCACAGCTTGATGTAGGGTTGATGTCACGACCCCAGCAGCGTGGATCCAAGGTCGTACCAACAGTAAGTTCTAGGATGCAGGCACATCTGTCACTTGAAAATCTACATCGAATCAAGTTGGTCCCATCTGTAAGCACAAGGTGATTTCTCCCATGGTGGACCTCTGCGAACCATCGAAGGCTTTTACGTTGATCTCTCCTTCCTTTATCTCATGTAGACTTTTGCCCAATTTCTTGAGCGTGACCAGCGGACAGATGTTGAGGCTGGAACCCCCATCAATTAGGATCCTTGTGATGAAATGATCCTCACATTGTACCGTGATGTGTAGTGTTCTGTTTTGTCCTAATCCTTCGGGCGGCAGCTCATCTTCATGGAAAGTGATCTTGTGACTTTCCAGTACCTGGCCTACCATGTTGGCCATTTCCCCATTGGTGATATTGTCTAGCACGTATGCTTCACTCAGCACCCTTAGCAAAGCACTCCTGTGTGTTTCAGAGTTCTGTAATAGGGAGAGGATGGATATCTGAGCTGGTGTTTTGTTCAACTGGTCGAGGATTGAGTATTCCTTGGCTTGTATCTTTCTCCACTGATCGTTTGAACCTGTTTTAATGATGGGGGGACGGTTGTCGGCCTGCTTGCTAGACTTGGCCAAATGTTCAGGGTTATAAACTCTGTCAATTCTCGTCATACCCTGTGCAGCGATGGCTTCTTCAGACTTTCCTTTACCTTTCCTCCTTGCTTTAGCGGCATAGTCCCACGGAATGGCATTTGAGTAAAAGGGTGTCGTTTTTGACATTTCCACTGGAATAGGTGTAGTCATTCTTATTCCTGCCGGAGTATATGTTATAGATGACCGGACTGCAATTTCGAGCGGTCGTACAAACTCGACTTCGATCGGCACTGGGGCCTTTTCCTTTGCGGGTGGTCTCGATTCAAACTCAAGTGGATTGGACATGTTTACTTCAGCTTCCTCAGATGGCTGCATCTGGACCATGATCGGATTAAGAGTAATTGCAGGCTTCTTCGGATCACCCTCTACAATCAGCCTAATTGATCCCTCGGGATCCCAGTCATCATCAACCTCAATCATGTGGACACCACCCTTATGGTCAAGCAGCGGATTATTGCGAACATTAGGACCAGGGTCCTTGGCTACAATGATATTGTTATCTATGAGGGTCTGTATCTTGTCCTTCAAGGAATGACATTCCTCGATGGTGTGTCCCTTCATGCCAGAGTGGTAAGCACAGGTTTTGTTTGGGTAGACCCACTGAGAAGGGTTCTCAGGGGTGACCGCGGGAATGGGTGTGACATAACCGGCGGCTTTGAGCTTTTCGTATAATTGGTCAATGGGTTCAGCTATAGCGGTATACTGTTTTGGTGGACGACGATCGAAGTTTGGGCGACGTCTTGGGAAGTTTTGGCGAGCAGGTGGTGATTGGTAGTGAGAAGGTTGGGAATTGTAGGCATTATAAACGGGATCTGGTTGGGAGTATCTGGGCGAGGTAGGCTGATATGTGGGTGGTGGAGCTTGGTAGGTGGGTGAGGGTGTTTGGTATTGAGGTGAGGGTGCTTGGTAGCTTGGAGNAAATTAGTAACCATACCATTTTTGATACCTTCCTCGATTCGCTCTCCCAGCTTGATGATATTAGAAAACTTGTACCCCTCGACCATCATCAGTCGCTCATAATACTGAGGATCCTGAGCTCGTACAAAGAATTTCTTTATTTGTTCCTCTTCCAAGGCCGGTCTGACCTTGGCGGCTCCTGACCTCCAACGAGTAGCATACTCGTGAAAGGTCTCTGTTGGTTTCTTCTTTAAGTTCTGGATGTAGAATACATCCGGTGCATTTTCCGTGTTGAACCTGAATCTATCCATGAAGTCCGTAGCCATGCTTACCCAGTTAGTCCATTTCTTTGGATCCTGGCTGATGTACCAGGATAGTGCATCTGCTTTCAAACTCCTCATGAAGATTTCATGCGGATCCTCTCATCTTTTCCGACACCGACCAGCTTGTCACAGTAAGTTCTTAAGTGGACTCTTGGATCACCGGTGCCATCAAACATCTCTAACTTAGGAGGTTTGTACCCATCGGGCAGTTCGACATCGGGCTGTATGCAAATATCCTCATAGTTCAGCCCCTCAATCCCTTTGACTCATTCGACGCCCTGAACTCGGTTGGTCAATTTCTTGAGTTCCTCGGCAAAATTCCTGATGAGCCTATCCTTCTCGTCAGACTCGGGTGTATGGGGTGCGGAATGAGCTACGATTTACACAGAGATGGGATTATGGTAAGCCTGGAAATGGTCTCTTGTCTGATCCTGGAGAGGAGTGTTGTGGTGACATGTATTGCATTGTGCTGGTGGAACTGGATCTTTGGGGTGATTAGGTTGTTTGGGGATGTTTTGTGGTAAAGTGGGGTTCGGAGCATTTGGGAAGTGAACGTCTGGGACGTTGAGGGAGAATGATAAGTGGGCCAAGTTCTTGACTTGATCAAGTTCCTCTTGGAACTTTAGCAGCTTCTTCTCTAGTGGAGACATACCCTCGTGCAGAACCTGAATACCTCGACCATCAGTGATCTCAACCTGTTCATCCCTGTTGTCTTTTCTGGTGCCGCTTGCATCTTCCATCTTAGTTTTACCCTTGCTTTTCCTTTGGGAGGACTGGGAGGAGGAGTAGGAGGAGGGCCCTTTGATCTTGTGTGGTAGGCGGATGATGCCAGAATGCACGAACTAACCTTTGGGGGAGGGGAATAATAAATAAAGAAAAACAAAACAAAAGGTAAGTAAGTCAGTGAGGATTATAAAGAATATTGCGATAATTTAAACACGTAATGCGAAAATGTAAAACACATCCTAAGTTGGGGAACCTCTTTGTGCCCGAGGTAGGCCTAGCGAAAAATTAATTTGGAGAACTTGGAATGCTAAATGCCTCATTTTATTGATGTAAAAATGGACGAATCCAAAGACAATACAAAAACAATAAGCAAGAAATAAAATCACTAATGGCCATCGGCCTTATTACATTGGTAAAGCGGAAAAGAAAATCCTATCTAATTAGGTCCCAGAAGGACCTTCTCCAAGCTTGGCCCTCTTGTCATATTTTAGATCATGCTGAGTCTGGGGATTTCGTGCCTCGTTTCCTGCGAACTAACAAGGTTAGGCCCTTACCCCCGCCAGACTCAACTATTTAACATCAATAATTAACAAAGAGAATTTAGTTCCCCAAATAAATGCACAGAACGTGAAGGTGTCCGTTTGGGTTCCAGGAAAACCCAATGGACTTTGGACGAGGCTATCTTAAAGGCTATGGTGCGGACAACACATTAGCCTGGCTAGGTTTGACCATGATGCATGCAACATTACAATAGAGTAAGGTTTCTATGGGGTTTTAGACCGGTACCCTTGAGCGGACCACTCAAGGGGGAAGGCACGAAACTGTCGACTACACCGTTGATCGACTAGTTTTACCGCAAATACGCCTTTCCGAATTTAGGGGTGATAATATTGGAATAGCGCAACCACTCATTGTAAGCGTTGCTATAGGATTTNAAAATTAAACAGTTAACAACATATAAAGGGCAAACGGAAAAGGTGTAAGCATTTAAACAGAATAAAATTCCAAATTCACAAGACAACTTGTAACGGTATAAGCCTAGGGAAGATCCCCAGCAGAGTCGCCATGCTGTCACGCCCGCTTTTTCTATTGCACGGGTTAGGTATGGAGAGATCAGGTTTATGACATTTTGGACAACTCCTTAAAGGAAGAGGGTTTAAGGAAGAGTCGCCACCTAACGATTTTTATGGTGCGTTAGGGCACCTAGAGTTGATAACTCATAAACTAGTTTGCATTACCAGAGATTGGGTAAGGGCTTGAAATTATCCCAAGGGGAAGGTGTTAGGCACCCCTCAAGATCCACAACTGTGGGTCCCAGCCAAGAAATTTTGTGAATTTGGATGATTAACAAGTAGCAAGCAAGGTTCATATAAGAAGGGATTTCAAACAAGTGTGAAAATCTTTAAAGGTTTTGGGAAAACATTAGAATAAACATTTGAAAAGAAACTGTCCTAGGTTTAAAGTAATACGGATCACATCAATGCAATACCCGGTATGTCACGCCTTGAAGAGGGTCTACACGTGGTATTAGCGCACCGGTCATCATATCCGTATTCTAGCCTTCCCACCCCGTAAAGGTTACTTAAAGCGCGTGTGTTGGTCACGAATGCTTATTGCGTGCTATTACCCGTCCCATCCTATAAGTCCTGGAGGGTCTTTAGGACTACTAATCCTACAATGTAAGTACTAGGCTGAACCCCCTAGGTTTAAAGAACAAAATTCTAAGCGACATACATAACAAATAGGACTACACATAAGGGAACATATAAAGACAAA
>ML247830.1:0-70066 GCA_005239495.1 Nicotiana undulata
CCTCCCCCCCTAAACCCTTTCATTTCTCTCCTCTCCCCCCGCCGTCATCCTCTCTCTTCTCTCAAATGCTCTATATCTAACCCTAATCTTCAAGCGCTGTCACCGTCTTATACCTCCATTCTATGGATTTTCGTTGTCATCTCAGGCCTATACCGGCCTCCTGCTTTCTATGGTACATCAGTTTCCTAGATTCTTGAGAAGATCTCAAGGGACCTAGGCAGTCTGGTTTTCACCTTTAATTTCTTTGCATGTTTCTGGTCGTTTGCTCGACCATGAGTAGAAACCTTTCTTATTTTTCTATGAATCCATGAATTTCTTATTTTTATGCTTTCTAAAAAAACCTAATTTATTATCTCCGATCTTCTCATGTCTGTATATATCTTAGACAAAACGAGCAACTCTTACATGATTTCCTTGAAATTTCCGGTTTCAACTGATTTTTCGACTCTTCCCTAAACTAGGGTTCATTATAAGTCATTTTCTCAATGTCTTTCTAATTTTAAATGTTTAATCGATTATCCTTTAGTGTTCTTTACTGATTTATGCAAAAGCTGCTTAAACCCTGGTCGATTTATGCGAAACTCTGATTTTCTAACTTTTTGCTTCAATTCTGAGTTCTTCAATGTTACCAGTCGTATTGATTCAGTCTGTATATGGACTTACACGATTTTCCTTTGTCAAAATCATTGCTCTGTGATTTTTTCCTTGACTAATCTTTATTAGGGTTTTTGAATCAAAATTTCCGGCTAACTCCTCTGTGTTTATGAAGTTTTACTTAGTCTATTTTTATTTATGAGAATCTATATATTCCTTCTAGAACTGTTGTTAATTTGTCTGATTTATTTGCTCTGTTAAGAATCTGTACTCCTAAGTCTTGCTCTGTTTCTTTCCTTATTTGATTGCTCTATATTTACTTATTCTTTACATGATTCTTTCCTTAATTAAACCCCTGATTATTTACTCCTTTATTTGGTCTGATTTGAACCTCTTGCCTTAATTAATCATGTCATTATCGTTGGCTAATTGCCCTTAATTAAGGAAAGATTGCGCTGAACCCTTTGTATGATTGGATTCTATGATCCCTTAATTGCTGATTATTGATTCCTTTACCTTATTTGCTCTACTCTTGAACTACTATATAAACTCTCTTATTTCTACCTCTCAAGACACGAACAAAAAGTTCAAAACACACACTCACATTCAAACTCTCTTTTCTTTCTCTGCTACTTGTGATAACTCTGGTCTAGCCGGTTGAAAGCCAAGTCTAGATATTGGAACTACACATGATTTATATTCTGCACTCTTTTCTTCAACTGGTAAGTCTCTAGTTAAATTTGAAACCCAAACTCTATGTGTTCCATTCCTGCACTAGTTCATTGACTATGAATTCAACCTATCTCCATGTTTACTTCTTTTCTTAGCATGTCTAAATTCTGTCATGTTCAATGGATAACTAGCATGTCTACCTGGTTATATGATACTTGACCAACCTGTTTGTTGGTTTCTGCTTGATCCCTTAACTATGTGATCACGTTGGTTACTTAATGCATGTGATTTCCCCTACTAATATGTCTGATTCTGTACACTACATCCTTGATCCATATCTTAATTTCTTATTATCATGGCTAACCTACTGAGTCTCTAAGACTCCTAAGTGTCATGTGCACCTGTTGCCTATACGCCTTCCATGTACCCTGTACCCTGTTCATGTGCCCTTCTAATATGATTTCCATATGTTCCCAACTCCTACACCCTTGTGTGAAATATTCCTGTTGAGTGTTTATGAATCTGGGTATTCTATGACTGCTTGATTGTTTGTTGAATTTGCTCTCTTCAAAACTGATTTCAAAATGTTGTTAGTATTCTTCTAAAAACTGGTTTTCATTCTTAGCATCTACTTAAAATGGTCTATTTTCGAACATCTTTTTCACTCGTAAAAGTTATCTCTACACTATTTTTCCACTAAGTCTTTCAAAACTATGTCAAGCACTCTCACTTTACTCTTAGATCATTAGGTTCTACCCCTCCAGTGTGTGTACTGCCTAGGAATCTCCTGAGATTCCTTTGAACTCTGGCACACTGGGGCTGGCCCTTCCATACTGCACATAACCAGCCCCTATTTGAGAAAAGTCTTGGTGTGAGCACTGCCCGGGATCCTTGAGGTCCTTAGGGAACTATGACACACTTGGACACTCATTGGCTATGAAATTCTTGGCATTTTGAGACTACATTGAAGGCCTGGTACTCCCAGGTTTACTTTGGGCCTGCTTCAGGCTCCCTATAGTATAGTTTACATTTCATTCATGTAATTTATGCAATCTTGGTCTGTAATAATCCTTTGTAAACAGATATTGGGGTAACTAGTACAAATGGAGGGTAGCTATATGATTCTGTAAGGTAAACTGGGCAGAAATCATGATCTAGGTTTATGTTATGCATTAGATATCATGATTTAGGATTGCTATGCTTATTTGCATTAAAACCATACTGAATTTATGCATTAGATACCCTGTCTTAGGATATTCACGTTTATTGGTTTCGCCTATTAGAAATCATAATGTAGTTCATCGCCTTGTCTCTGATTCTGCTCAAGTCATAATCACCTAGCAATCCTATTATTAGGTTATTCCTAATGTCGCCTATCAAAATGACCTTCTCCATGTGCATTAGAGATCCTGTTTTAGGACTGCATGTGCATTTGCCTTGAAACATGTCGCTTAAATAAATTGGTTAAAACGGCCCCTGCACACAGGTATCATGTTCTGGTTTAAATATGTACAAAATCGACTATTATAATCTTCATCACTTAGATCGGCATGCCTATAGGAAGAAATAACTTCAAATTGTTTAAATAGCTCCCAGAATTATGATTGCATATAGTCCCACGCCTAGGCAAGCCTTAGGTAATTAATGTCCTTATAAAAACTGAGAAATTGTGATCTGATTACTTGTAAACTGCTCAAGTTTAGCAGGTTTTAAAATCAGTAGGCAAACTGATTAGGATTCTTTCACTTCGCTTTAAAAACAATATTACATATTCTGTGTTTTTTGGTGCTCACCTAGATACCCTGTTCTAGGACTTCTCTGAAATTAACTAAAATCTGTGTTTGAGACGTGCTTCTTATTAGCATATGTATGCGGAGGTAAACATGATCCCCTTAACTGCTCCCCTGTTTGGTAGTCCTGTGTGTTATTTGTTGTCGCCTATATTTTTTCCTTTTGAACACCTTAGGAGGGTCTAGAACTGCCTAAGTCTAGAGGACCTAAACTCCTCCAAGACCATAAGGAAGGGACGGGTAACAACATGCTTAGAGTTCGTTAATCAAACTCGCTTATATAATCGCTAAGGGGAGGGTAATGGGTAGTAAAAGGATATGAAGACTTGCGCTAATGCAACGTGTAGCCCCTCTAATTGAGGAGTGATTACCGGGCATTGCACTGATATGATCCTATAGGATAACCAACCTAGGACTTCCCTTATTCCTTTTACATATGTGTGCTTAGACTGCTTATCTGTCAAAATTCTTTTATTCTTTTACATATGTGTGCTTAGACTGCTTATCTGCTAATTGAATAATTCACAAAGTTAGTTTGGACGGGACCCACCGTTGTGGACCTCGAGGGGTGCCTAACACCTTCCCCTCGAAGTAATTTAAAGCCCTTACCTAATCTCTGGTAATGCAAACTGGTTCTATGAGTTACTTGTAATAGGTGCTCTAACGTACCTTAATTCGTTAGGTGGCGACTCTTCAACTTCTTCTACCCTTTTCTCAAAAGGAAACGAGTTGTCCCAATAATGTCGAAACCCTGACTATCCGGGAGGAAAGAAAAAAAAAAGGGGCGCAACAATGGCCGATCAACGTGACTTGTTCAAACTAATCGACCGTTGACTTGGCGGCGTCGGAGTCGTGAATTATGAAGGATCAAGGGATCCAGTGTGGTCGTCATCCTCATTGATCTCTTGCTCATGCAATTGGGTCGAGGCCGGTGTCTGTGATTGCTATTTGTCTCCATGCCTCCTTGGCGGCAGGTGGGTCCCCATATACCGTTTTGATTCACTCGGATGTTGTATAACGACTAAATCTTTTACTCAACACAAAGGAAAATAGAATTCATCCCATGAAGAAGGAGAAAGCAAGAGAAAAACACAAATGAAAAGCAGTAGAATAGATAGAGATGATGATATGGTGATTACAGATTAAAACTGACCATTCCGCAAATTCATATTCTTAAGCCCAAATTAAGATAACTGAAATCGATCATACAACCGATTCTTGATTCTAAATCGACCATGCCACAATTCTTGAACACCAACATCACCAAAGTGAAAACCAAATCACAACCCTATTAATTTGAACCAAAATTAATATATAAAAAGAGTAAATTTTCAAATCTTACCTTGACGAGAAGAAACTCGAAACTCTAAGATGAGCAGTTGATACCGGGGGAGGTGAAAAACGGTCTCCTCTTCTCCCATAAATTTTATAGTATTTTTAGGTTTTGATAAGCAGTAGACTAAGGGTCTTTTTGGAAAGGGAGTAAGGGCAGGCGTAGGGTGAGTTTGGGGGGAAAAGAGGGAAAATATAGCGCCTACTTTTTTTATTCATTATTATAATTTTTAACGACCGGATATTATGCTTTTTAAGGGTAGAATGTTATTACTTCGTTAATGTCAAACTAAAAATCAGCTTTAACGACAGGAAAAAAGGTTGGTCGCTATAAATACATCTATAACGACCGGATTTATGTCCTTCCGTTAAAAAATGGTCGTTAAAAAGCATATTTCTTGTAGTGGATATCTCGGCTTTCTGTTAATAGGCTTTCTTCTGTCTCGCTCGATATCTATTCCGCTTGGTACCGCACATTCATGTCTCGGTCTGATATAACACGGGATCAATCATTGATCTACCATTCCGATCTCGATTAATCAAATAGAATTGGGTGAGCCTGATTTTGACCGTATACGATAATATACGTTGGATGGTGCAAAATTTGACCTACACTTCTTGTTCACTAACCCTATTAGAATGTACAAGATACCAGCATATTTTGGGTGATGGAGACAAATGAGAGGCACTGTAGGCATGTCAAAACAAAATTCACTTGATTGTAAAAAACAATAGTGCATTTGGGTACATATGGAGGAACTTTGTACAACTTGGGAATTGGGATAACCAAATCCACAAGTTATGAGCCCACATTATATTGCAACATGTTGCCCAGAAAAGGTCGTAATAATTAGGCAATCACCTAACACTATTTAATGTTCTTCGCTTCTGTACAAAATAAAGAAATATGTTGGTATCTTTTTGGTTCACTCTAAGGTGCAATAAAACTGCTATGGGAAATATAGATAAAGTTCTGTTTGTGTAATTAATATTTGGAGTAGTTGATTCAATATTTAAGTATTTATGTACACAATTTATATTGAAACTAGTTAATTAACCGCACTTCATGCGATCATACATTTCTTCTTATAATTTTAATTGGTATTGAAGAAATAAATTTCTTTTAACGAATATTTTTTAGAAAAACGACAAATATTTAATCTAAGGAACGCATACTAAAATACAAAAACATCAAATGTATAAAGAAATTACACAAGGAAAAGATTAATTAGAAAAAGGATACAAATAAATTGTCCATCTTCTTTTACTTTTAGAAAGGAAGAGTTCTCGACGAATAGTCCTCTCAAATATCAATTTGGAAAGGGACGTTAGTGCTCATTTTAGAGAGAATAATATTGGTGTAGTGTAATTCTTCTTCCCTTTGGTTCCTCTTAGGGTAAAGTGGTTTCGTGGCCATTGAAATTTTTTTATATCCACATGGGATTTGAAAATAAAATGCAAGAGATTTTCAAAATCATATTCTTCGATTAAAATTGTAAAGGATTATTGAACCATTACTCCTGATATCAAATTCCTATTTAATTGTTCATAATGTTAGGGATACAATAGATATGCCCTAAATTCAATATCATATTTGATAATTTGAACATATTTTTCTGAACATTGATATAAAAATATATGGCATCTGATATTCTTTTATAGTTATTATTAATTTTTTGATTAACTTGATAAGATCCGTGATTAACTTTTGAGACTTGACATTGTGATGGAGATCATGATAATGAGAGTAAAGTTTCTTATAGTTTAATCTAAATTTGTTCTTGGTCATAGGATTATTAATTTTGACATTAGTAATCCGGTTAGATCAATATTTATGTGATCGTCTTTATGTGATAAAGATTAGTTGATCTCATTAACTAAATCACATAGATAGATGATGCATATAGAGATATGATCATTGAACCGACTCATTGGATAATTCCTAATGGTTAGAATTACCATAAACTGTCAATAGGATATTCTCTTGAGGAATGTGATGTAAGAATTTTCTTTGACCTAAGATCGTCATAGTAATTGACAAGTTATTTATTGTGCTTTGATACCAGACACCTATGGCCCTAGGGCGATAGTTGAAAGGATATTGGCTATGATTAAATGCTTGTAGAATTAGTGACTGATCAATATGGAATATGTCAACTCTTGGTAATGAGTTTAAGCTTCATGTTGTCATGAATTATAAACGACCAAATTAAGACCTTGGCCAAGGCAATTGAATGAAAGAAGAAAAGAGTTTCTTAGGTCATTCAATGGTCGATTATATTTGACATGAACACATAGTTGGTCGCCTATTTGGATTTGACAGTTGAACCATATCCTAGGGTGATCCAGAGCTATAAGGACAGAAGGAATTACTACATTATTCTTCTACTGGTTCTTGAGAGTAAATTGCATACTTCATGCTATCTGGTCGTTAAGGAGTGTTGCTAGACGCCACCCTTGATTAGTATATTGATGTGATCAATTTACTATCGGTTTAGTATTGAACCTATGGGGTCGCACACTAACGAGTGTTCTGATCTTTGCACAAAGGATTAATTAACTTATTATTTGATAATTAAATTAAGAAATTTAATTAGTCAAATAGATTTAGTTATTAGTCCAAATGAAATATTATTATATTCTTTGCTAGCACAAAGGATATAATTAATATTGTATACAAATTGAAGTTTTCTATTTGAAATAGAAAATTAAATTGTACCTCTTGGTTAAAATATATATGTGATATATATAATTAACACTTATTTTATATAAGAGATTGATATATAAAATATTAACAAAGTCTCGTTAGTAAATCCAATTTTGAATTGGATTAATTTATGTGGAAAGTCCAGTCCATATGGACTTGTCGGCAGTTTTCAACCCATTTGATATGGGAGTTCAATTTATTAATAGGAAAATATTGATAAGTTGAATTCAATTTTGAATTGGATTAGAATTGGAGAGTCCATAAAAAGGACTAGCCACGGCCATCGGCTTTTCAAAGGAAAAGGTTTTACAAAGTTTATTCCAAAATAAATTTTTACCCTAAGAAAATCATTACTTCAATCAAATAAGAAAAAAGTTTATAGGTGATGCTATATAAAGGGTGATGGAGAAATTTGCCGGATCATTAATTCTTGAGAAGAAAAACACTTTGTAAAAGTGAAAGTGCAATACAAAGCCAAGAGAGAAATACAATTACAAGAAAAGTGTTTCTTGTTCTTGTAACATTGAGTTGAGATTTTTGAGAAAAATTTCAGCACAATATTATGTTCAATTTGTTCACGGGTTTCATTGATCAAAGAGTTGATAGCAAGAGTCGATCTCGGTGCGGATACACATAGAGATTACGCACTATCGAAGAATTTTTGAAACGAGACTCTCTTCACCAGGTACGTCTTAGATCCGATCTTTGACATGTAAATAAATTTTAAACACAAAAAATTCTGCGTAAGATTATTATTATCTTCCGCTGCGTGTTACGAACATCTATATGCAATCCTTCACATAATACTTTTACATTTATGCAGATATAAGTAATAAAAGCACTATCTTAATTTGCATAGTTAGACTTGGCTTTGTAGTATAACAAATATTTGTTTAGTTATATGACCTTTTCTCACATGAGATCAATAGAAAATAGCATATAAAATCGATCTAAGATTTTTGTAAGGCCATTTTTCACTATTAAAATTAGATAGTGGAAATAAGAGATCTAATTTTCTCGCAAATAAAAACACTACACTTGAGACTACTTAATTAATATTTTTGGAAAATAGTATTTATTAATTATCTTTACTATACTATAAGTGAGTATAAGCAGACATGTGATGGTCAACAGACATGTGATGGTCAACATGTCTGCTCACTATAGGGCCATTTTTGTCATTTCAGGTGCTGCTGACACGTCAACTCTATCGATTCTTCTCAAAAGCACCGCTTCTCAAAAGCGAGCTGCCTCCGGTTTCAATACGGGTCATAAGGGTATTTATATCATTTTATTGAAACAGAGCAATACTATTGGGTAAAAGAATTGATTACTGTAGCTCCCACAAAACAAATTCAGCGTGTTGACCATTTTACCCATCTTTTTTTATAGGAATTTTTATATTCTTATGTCATATATGAAACCTTATTACCTTCCATGTTTAAGGTTTGACTTAATTACACTTAGTATACCAAATTACCAATTCTATACCATACTTAATTTAGGGTCTAATTAATTGGACGTTTTTTACTCCTTAATTAAAGGTGTCCATATATCCCACGTTTCTCTCTCCCCATAATCCCTAACCAGCGCCGTTTCCCCCTCCCCTTTCTTCCTCTTATCCATTCCTTCTTCTTCTCATCGTCTCTCGCTTGGTAATTACCCCCTTTATTTTTTTATTTTTTTTATTTGTTGAAAACTTGACGTAGTTGCCATAATGCCATCAGATATTGCAATATCCTTTGTTTAATGTTTCTTCTTTCTTGCGTCTCACCTTATCTTGGAGACGATTTTCTTGTTCCAAGATATACGCATTAATCATTAATACTAATTAGTAATCTGTACTTTTTGAATTTTGATGAACACATATATAGGGTTGGATTCGTTGTGAACTCGTTTGTTTGTATACAATCTATGTATAATGAATACATAGATTGTAGTTTAATTGTAGTAGAAACGATATTGAGATCTAACGATTTGAGATCTGTTTGACTTTGTAGGCTTTTTGTAGAGTTTTTGTAGATGAAGAGAAAATTTTGTAGTCAACAATGAAGATTGGTCAATCAGTGAAAGCGAGGTTACAGGCAGGCTAGCAAGGAGGAAGGGTGCTCCTGCATTGAATGAGAAAATAAGAGTCCAGAGAAAGAAGAAATAGTGTCATGTTTATGTAGTTTAGTTGTTGCTAGTTGGTAGTTGAAGGAGAATACACAATTTTCTGAACAAATCTTTTATGTTTTAGTAGTTCACTTGAATATAAATTGGTTGTTTTATCTTCATTTGTTCAATCTTTACAGCACTGTATCTTAGTTATATTAAACGTAGTTATTATGATGTTAGAATACAATTTGTCTACAAAAAAACTACACATTATCTACATTCTGGACACACTCAATGTCGTGATTGTATATAATTTTGTAGTTGAATATGTTCATAATTCGTAGAAGTTTTAGTCGTTTTTGATTTGTGAAAACAGAAAACAAAACATCTACAATCAGAATATAAATAATCTACAATTTATCTACAAATTGGGTACATTGAATTTTAATATCCCAATTCTCATTCGATTGTAGTTTAATTGGGATTTTCGACATAATTGCGTTTTTTGCAGAAGATTTGTAGAAGTTTTAGTCATTTTTAATTTGTGAAAACAAAAAACAAAGCATCTACAATCAAAATACAAATAATCTACAATTTATCTACAAAATATCTACAAACTGGGTACATTGAATAGAAAGAGACGAAAATTAATATAGCGTGATTTGCGTTTGAAAATTTCTGAAAGAATCTTTAATTCCCCAATATTAGCGCGCCTATATAAGGAATTCTAATGCTACAATGATTCCTTATTTAATGAAATATCTGGAAGAATATTTACTTCCTTAATTTTAGCGCCTAAATAGGAAGATTATAGCTACTAAGATTCTGTATTTAATGCATTATATCTTTTTTGTAAAAAAACTGTTAACAGAGCGGATAATTTTTAAATCATTAACATATTTGGTAATATAGTTTCCTATATGGTATAGGAACGAAAAAATCCCTTGATATGCTATTTTAGCTAGAGTCCTACACGTGCTATCAGTTGCCAAATTATGTTGGGCCCACAAGAATAATGAGTTCACTCACAAGTTTGCATGTACTTTTTCTTTTTGGCTATTGATTTAATTCATAAGAATTTAATCTAAAAATGAAGGTTGAACTTCAAAGGTTTTAAGAGTTTTTCAACTTCTGTTAATGGACTATGGAAAAGAATTAACTTTTTAATTTCTTGAGCCTTTAAAATAATATACTATATTGCTATAATTAAACTGTACAGAAAAATTTCATGGAGGTCTTTTATAGCCTGTTTGGCCAAGCTTTTTTTTGGGCCAAAAGTATTTTTTTTGGCCAAAAGTGCAAATTAAGGTGTTTGGCCAAGCTTTTGGAAGGAAAAAAAAAGTGCTTTTGGGGAGAAACAGAAGCAGTTTTGGAGAAGCAGAAAAAAGTAGCTTCTCTCCAAAAGCACTTTTCTGAGAAGCACTTTTGAGAAAAATATACTTAGAAGCAGTTTTCAAAAGCTTGGTCAAACATTAATTACTGCTCAAAAATGCTTTACAAATAATTAGCCAAACACAAACTGATTCTCACCAAAAGCACTTTTTTAAAAAGTACTTTTGAGAAAAATACTTCTCAAAATAAGTTAAGTTTAGAAGCTTGGCCAAACGGGCTATTACTCTTTCGTATTTTAACTTACGATGCAAAGTTGGTATGACAACATATTTGAATTTAATTTATGTATACCATAAGTGTTACATAAAAATTATTATAAAAGAGAATATTTAAAACATGAGAGCTAATATGTCAAAGAAACAACCCGTTAGGAGAAATGCATCTATTTTCTCATTTTACAGTAATTATCATAATCATATTTGGTTAGGAGCTTTGTATAATTCCCTCCTAAAAAAATAACAGGAAAGATGAAAAAAAAATCTCATTGAATGAGATAAGGCCAAATGGCATGTCACAAATAAGCAGTATACTAAAATTGAGCAAGTAGCATGCTGCAGCTCTCCTCATTTTCTCCTTTTAACGTTTTTACAACACATGTATAACAAATAATCTGGCATGATATGCAATGCAAGTGACTTAGCTTTTGATGTGAAACTAAAGCATTTCCTAATTTTTCAATTGACACAAAGGAAAGTACACAACCGAACATTATAAAATAGCTAAAATAACATTTACACAACGGATATCTCTAAATGAACTAAAGTTGTTTATCTATTCAATTGGTCTAACCAACAATCCTTCGAAACAACTGCAAAAAAAAAAAAAAACATTAACGCTAAACAACTATTTGGCCCGTCCTTAGCAGAGGTAGGGGTGTTCATGGTTCGGTTTGGATCGGTTTTTTCTTAAAAAGAAACCAAACCAAGTAAGTCGGTTTTTTAAATATTAGAACCAACCAAACCAATTAAGTCGGTTTTTTCTCGATTCGGTTTATGTCGGTTTTTCGGTTTTTTCGGTTATTTATCGGTTTTTTCTTAAAAAGAAACCAAACCAAGTAAGTCGGTTTTTTAAATATTAGAACCAACCAAACCAATTAAGTCGGTTTTTTCTCGATTCGGTTTATGTCGGTTTTTCGGTTTTTTCGGTTATTTATCGGTTTTTTCTTAAATATAAGACATACGCTACCACACATATTCCGGTGACCACATTTCAACGTGACACTATCAAATCAATTTCCCTTTGAGAAATCTATTATTTACTAAAATATATTGATGATAATTAAATCAAATAACAACAAATAGTGATGAATAATTTAAGGACTGAATTAAAAATATTTTTTTTATACATGAAATAGATTCTTACACTTAACAAAAGAGAACTACCAATCAAACTAGAATATAAAGGTAAAGAATTATATTAAAAGTGCAAACGATTCACATTCACCATAAAATTTTTGAAACTTGTATAAACATATACATATATATAGGTGTAAAAATAAATTTGAAATAACTATCTATAGTTGGTTTGGTTCGGTTATTTTTTGATAAAACCAAAACCAAAACCAAACCAAATTTGATCGGTTTTTAAAATTCAAAACCAAAACCTAACCAAACCAAACCAAAAGGTATCAGTTTTTTTGGTCGGTTTGATTTGATTTTCGATTTGGTTCGATTTTTCGGATTTTTATGAACATCTATGAGCACAGGCTCAAGGTCAACATGTGTGCTTGTTGGAATTAAAAGCCAAATTCAGAGTACTTCAGTCATTTTACAGATAATAGTAATTCAGTCCATGGCTCTCAATATAGCTTAACACATGGGGTTTAGCTTAACCTAAATTTAACGTGTGGCAGCACCTTTTGTTTTTAATCTCAATCTAACACTTCTGGGAGAATTAACACCGTCTGTCTCCAACGCCATCCCAAAACATTTACTGTCTATCTCCTCTTGATCTTAAGTTTGGATTAGTGATTTGTTTCACAGAAGAATTACATAGGTTATTTCAAAGTGCAGAATTAAATTTGCTCTGGTTTTTCCTCTCTCTGCTCAGAAATTCCACAAGCTTCTCTTTCGCTGTAAGATTGGTATTTGGCTTGGATTTTTGTAGTTTATTAGTTACTAAATTGAGATAATCACATGGTTGACGGTCACCGCTGATCTTCGGTCAGAATTCCTTTGGCTTCTGCTTCTTCGTTGTAACAAAAAATTGGGGCTTTGCTTGGGGTTTTGCAGTTTAGTAGTTTCTGAAAGGTTAGTTAATTATTCTATCTTTTTTCATTATATGTGACTGTGATTGTTTTATTTTTGGGGTTCTTGCTGATTTGTTGTTGTGAAATTCAAAAATATCTAGAAAAGAAATTGCGATTTCCGTCGACTACCTAATGTTTGAGCTCTTTATTGCTTTGGTAGCGACTTTGTTGCTATTTTTGAGATCATCCATTAATTGAAGTTTTCATTCAATATGGATTTTCCCTTAACAAATACAGAGGGTGACAATTGGTTGTCCGTTGAATTGAAATCATGGGTTCAAAATTTAATATCAGCTGAAATTTTTGTGGTATTTTGGGAGAAACAAAGAAAAATGAAAGCCTGTGATAAGGTAATATTGGTGCGTAATCTTAATTCTGATTTCTCTAGGTAAGGGGAAATCTAGAATTAGAAAAGATCCACATAAAAATTTAGAATAATTTCTGGGAACTTGGTGGCGCAGTTAAGGAATATTTTTATGTAATGGTATTGGTTTTGATTACAAAGAATGAATCTTTACAAAGGACTTAATAAAGTTTTTATCTCAATTCATATTTAGCCACGAACAAGTTACGCTTATAATCCCGTATATTTCACTTTTCCGGTATCAGACTTAATTTCTCCTCATTTTTTACAAAACGCGGCTCCAGGAAGGGGATGATGTGTGACAAACGGATCTTTGAAGTGTGCTAGAACAAGGAAGGCAACAAGGTTGTAGCTTGTTTTGTTGTGGTAAATGCCGCGCGTAGGAGAAACCAATGCAGTGTTGTCAGATATTACTAGACTTTTGCTTGTTGACAATTCTTGAATTTTATAGTCATTTTCTATGTATATAAAGAATGAACTTAGTTGATCATAGTTCAAAGAGAAACCATAGTTGGGTTTTAAAATGGGAACTTTTGTTGCTCCAGCTTCAGTTCTGCTATTCATTTTCTTTACAGTTTGTGCTTTTGGTAGCATCGGTGTAACTGCGTACGTAAAGTACAATTCTGGGGATGGAATTGTAGAAGGTAAATTGAATGTTCATTTGGTTCCTCATTCACACGATAATGTTGGCTGGTTAAAGACTATTGATCAGTACTATGTTGGCTCAAATAATACAATTCAAGTCATACATCTTTCTTATGTAAAAATTGATAATAAAAATGATTGTTGATGCAAGGTACCTGTGTTGAAAATGTGTTGGACATCATGTTTACAGTTGAAGAGATTTCTTGGGAAGCAACAAAAGTCACGTACGTACGGACTATTGTTGCTTCTTATCGTATTACTTACAAAAAGGATTGAGCTCTCAGAATGGTTTAGTGATCTTCCTGGACATCACTAATATTCTTCGATGTTTTAATTTTACTATTGCTCCAAGAACATATTTGTTGAAAATGCTATTACAATCATGTTTAAATAATGTGAGTAGGTAAAACTACAATCGTATTCTTGGCCTTCATGTTCCAGCTATCAGATAACAAGGCCTTAGTATGTGAGCATGTAAGATGTGCTCAGGCTCCACATTTCATTAATTCTCATACCATTTCATGAAAATTTCCTGTATTTATAAACTAACAATCATAGTTAGCTACTAACTGAATATTTATAATCTTTAATGTGGAGAGCGAAATTTGTTTCGAACTTTGGTTGGGCCCGGGCAAAGCCCCGGCTAATCTTACTAGTATTTTAACTGCATGGATAGAGAGTAAAAGGTATAAACCGTCTTTGGCATGGATAACAATATAATATAAAGGGTATAACCAAAGAGATTGATCCATTTAGTTAATTACATAAATGATCAAAATTTTGATTAAATTGCATATATGCTTGATGTATCATAGTTAATTGAGCGATCAAATCACCAAGAAGTTGTCCCCTAAATTAATACTCTAATTTTTACTACAAGGGATCAAAATATGAAAAGTAAATCTACAATGCAGTGAAGAGGTGTCAATATCTATTATATATATACATAACAATATATTTTTTTACCTAGTTATAATGAATGGGTGTAAGTGACACCCCTTAAATATATACGACTCTGCCCCTGCTTTATCCTCAAGGCTGCGACAAACGCATTGTCATCCATAGTCCAAGAAAGGAAAAAGGAAAAAAACTACACATAAACTACAAGGAGGATAAAATAAAAATAAAAAACAACTATATGCTTTCCATATGGGAAAAACACCAAACTCTTTGGGTGTGTTTGGTATAAAGAAAAATGTTTTCCAAGAAAATATTTTTTTGGAAAATAAGTAGTAATCTTATTCATTTTTTGGTGTTTTATACAATAATTTTCTCAAGAGTATTCATAAATAATTTTGATACAATAAACATGAACCCATAAACTTTCGAACCAACAACCTTCCGAACCCACAAATTTTATAAACTTCTGAACCCCAAAACTTTGGAAACCGCGAAATTTCGAACCCGTAAACTTCGAAACACATAAACCTCTAAACTCATAACTTTGGAACTTGTAAAATTTTGAACCTGTAAACCGAAGATGAAAAAAAGTAAAACTGAAAATATATAAAAAGAATATTTACTTTTTTCGTGGGGGTGGGTGTGTTGCAAAAAAAAAAAAAACAGAAATTTAAAAATTACAAAAAAATAAAAAGAAAAAAATTCTTGTGCGGGAGTGGGGGAAGGGAGGTGGCGGCGGGGGTACAGAAAAGAAACAGAAATTTAAAAATTACAAAAAAAGTAAAAAAAAAAAAAATCTTTTGCGGGAGTGGGGGCATGACGGTGGGGATGGGGGTGGGGAGGGGTGCAGAAAAAAAAATAGAAATTTAAAATTTACAAAAAAAGTAAATAATATATTTTTGCAGGGTGGGGGTGGGCAGGGGTTGGGGGTTGGGGATAGGGTAGGTGGGTGTGGGGTGGGTTGGTGAGGGTAAGGAATAGGGTGGAGAAGGTTGAGAAGGAGTTTTGGAAGATGTTTTCCCTTCTCCTGATAGGGAAAATTTTTTCCTCCAATTAGAGGAAAATGAGTTGATGAGAAAAATATTTTCCAAAATATTTAAGCCAACCAAACATGAAAAAATTAAAAAGCATTTTCCAAAAAATATTTTCCTTCATACCAAACACACCCTCTATCTATTATTCTTATTATGAAATTACAGATAGTAATCATATAGCCTTTGCTCCAGCAATTTGAAAGATTTATTGTATGAGGCCAAAAATGGCACCCAATGTTTACTGAAGACAACATGTATAGAATGTACCTCTTTTAAGGAAAAATATTAAGGCAAAAAAGAAAGAGAACCCAAAAGGAAGCAGAGGAAAGTATATTGATATGTTTAGCATCCAAGCTTCTCCTCCTCAAGTGTTCGAACCATCCAGTCTAGCTTCCCGTATTTTGTCTTTCACGGGAGTCATGCACACCTTCACTCGGATATCTTCATTCCTAATCTTATCCAGCCTAGTGTGCCCGTACATCCATCTCAGCATCATCAACTCTGCTACTTTAGTCTTATGGATATGAGTTCTTGACTGCCAATATATAATTCGCATCAATATATAATTAAACTTGACAAAGAACCTCGGATTTTCGCATTGATCGTCTTTTTTGTTCTGTTTATTGAATTGGATTCCCTTCTAAATGTAAAGAAGAACTTTCATGTAAAGTAATTCACTTGTATATTTTATAACAAAAATTAATCACAGTACATATATATCTCATATTTAGGGACTAATTTGCTCAAGGATAAATCTAGTAACTAGCTGATTGACAGGAATCAGGCAATTAAAGCGTGAGGCACATATGTATTTTCAAGTCCTCATCAACATAACTATTTGAACATATGGAGGGTACAACATGGATTATATAAGGTATAGATTGCACAATGCAATAAATTGCTTATAGGGGTTGCAATCAGAATTTAGTACCCATGGGTTGCATATTAAATTGCTTTGATCTACTTCATGATATGTGATATATATGTGAGGCATTGCCATATGAAAGTTGATATAGATTTCATATATGATCTCTTTTGAGTGTCACTCTTATCTTAGACTCTGCAGTTGTGGTAGTCTTTCTTTGCCTTTTCCCATTCACTACCTTTTAATAATTTAATCTGTTGTTGCATGTTCAATCAAGGCACTTTTCTTGCCCAAGTGTTACATCCTTTCATTTTCATAAACTTGTAGCATTGTACTAGCTAGCTCTCTAGATCTCTTTCATAGACTTTTGTTAATACTACTATAGCTAGCTTGTGGTTTTGATTTTAACCGTGGTACTCTTTAATCAGAGGCTTCATGTACTCTGAATACTTGACCACAAAGTTGTGCTTTTGGGCTGTGTGATAGGGATTCAAAACACAAAATATAGAGATAGAAAATATATTTTACCTTATATATACAGTGTAATTTTTGGTGAAGGGTGTTGGAGTGAACCCCTTGCGGCCCCCTAAATCCGCCATGTTTCTAGTAGTGTGTATGGAAGTCCCACAAAGTAATTATATGCTTTAGATATGATATTAAAGAAGAAAATTATATGGAGTAACTCAAAAAGAAAAACTTCAAAATTTTAAAAATGATAATTTTTCATTAATTATGTGACCACGATCATTGTGATCGGCTTTTCTTCCATTTTCCTTTTCGGTTGCACCCAGATAAAGAAATTGGATTGATTCCCTTTAAATGAAAATTAAAAGGCTAAATCAAAAATTTATGTGTATACGGTCAAAATCGGAGAGCTCTATTTCGAAAACTTAATCATATCCCGAGCTCAAGTTCGGAAAGCGCGAAGTGAGAATCAAGTCTGGGTTGTGCGCACCTCGGGAAGCAAATCGAGGGCCTGATACAGCCTACCTCAAGACAGTGCAATTTCGATGTCACTCAAGAAAGAGCGAAAATTTCTCAAAGACACGTGGATCATGGCGTAAATTGTGGGATAAGATTTGTGCGAGTACAAGTCTGTACTAGGTTGTTATGCAATTGTACCAATAGAATTCTTTACCATAATTAGAAATGTACCCCCTCCTATATAAAGGGGACCTCAATTATTTGTAAAGATCATCTCATTCACTGCAATAGAATATTCTACTCTACTTTTCTTGTTTACTGCGCTCCACAATTGTTCTTCAGCTTTATTGCTTTTACTTTATTGTTCATACTTTATTGCTCTTAACCCATCTCGAGGCCCTCGAGAATATCGAGCTCGAGGTCCTTATTTCTCTAACAAACACTGGTTTGGTTCATCAACTCTTCTTACTTGCACTTAATATTACTTGTTTATCAACTAGTATAGGAATAAATCACATATCTTTAAAACCACAAATTACATTTAACTGTTACTCGTATTTTTCGAGGTAAACAGTTTGGCGTCCACCATGGGGCTAAAGCTAATAGTGATTATTTTGGTACTAGTTTTCTGAAAACACACATTATTCTTCATACCTCTTCTTGTCCAAGATTCTTTGATTTCAGGTTAAAATATGTCTAACTCAGCAAACGCACCAGTACAAGGAAACTACGGTCTCGGATTCCATGGAGAAAACAATGCAACAACTTCAGGGACCGGTGTACCTTCGCTCAACCCTGGGTTAGCACCAACAGCTAACGCCGTCGACGTTGGTTCACATATTGCTTTGAACGTCGACTTGGGCACTGATATTGAAGGAAGTATACGCGGAGGGGACCAACCTGACGCCCAAAAGACACAAGCTCGAGGAGAAAGAAAAGTCAGTCTACAAGTAATTTTTGAAATGTGGCAAGCACAACAAGTTGTTATCGCTCAGTTTCAGAGTCAGCAAAAGACTCCGAGCGTGGCAAGACCAGAAACCGCTCAACATGTTGATCCAACCATAGAGATATCAAGCGACAATGGGTCGGGAGCCGACCCCACCATCATGAAAATGCTCGAGGAACTCACTAAGAGGATCGAGTCAGGAGAAAATAGGATTGAGGACAACGACAAGAAGGTAGAAACATACAACTCAAGGGTCGACCAGATACCGGGAGCACCTCCGATTTTGAAAGGATTGGATTCGAAGAAGTTTGTACAAGAACCATTCCCCCCGAGTGCGCCCCCGAATCCCATTCCGAACAGGTTTCGTATGCCTGACATGCCAAAATACAACGGGACCACCGATTCCAACGAGCACATCACCACATACACTTGTGGTATAAAAGGGAATGATTTGAAGGACGACAAAATCTAGCATGTTCCGTTGACGCAATTTGGGGAAACTTTGTCCAAGAGGGCCATGATGTGGTACCATAAACCGCCCCCGAACGCCATTGATTTGTTTTCCATGTTTTCAGATTCATTTGTAAAGGCACATGCTGGTGCCATAAAAGTGGCAACAAGGAAGTCAAATGTATTCAAAATCAAGCAAAGGGAGAACGAGATGTTGAGGGAGTTTGTATCCCGTTTCCAGTTGGAGCAAATGGAGTTACCACCAGTATCCGATGACTGGGTTGTGCAAGCTTTTACTCAAGGGCTGAATGAATGGAGTTCGATAGCTTCGAGGCAGTTGAAGTAGAACTTGATCGAGTATCCCGCCGTGACTTGGGCGGATGTACATAACAGGTACCAATCGAAGATTATGGTCCAAGTTGAAAAGTTGGGAGCAATCGGGCTCGATTTATCCAAGCAGATTACTAGCAAATGAGTCGAGGGATGCAGACAGGGAGCCAAGGCCGAACAAGGAAAGGTATTATCCATACATAGAAGATCGAAGGAACACTTCGAGACGTAACATACCTCGGAATGATCGAAGAGCATATCGAGGTCAAAGTTCCCGAGGACTTATGAGCAAGACCGAGTTTGATAGGCACTCAGGACCGATGGACACACCACGATTATCAGAGTACAACTTCGGCGTCGATGCCTCGGGTATCGTCTCAGCCATTGGCAAAATTAGGGATACCAGATGGCCCAAGCCTATACAGAACAATCATTCTCAGAGGAATCCCAACTTGATGTGCAAGTATCATGGTACTCATGGTCATAAGACCGAGGACTGCAGACAACTTAGGGAGGAGGTATCCCGATTGTTCAATGAGGGGAATCTCAGAGAATTTCTCAGCGGCAAGCCAAGAACCATTTCCGAGAAAGAGACGCAAACAGGAAAAATGATCCGGAAGAGCCCCAACATGTCATTCACATGATCATCGGCGGATTCGATATCCCACATGGACCCATATTCAAACGTACCAAAGTATCTATCACAAGGGAAAAGCGGACTCGTTACTACATGACCGAGGACGCTCTCACATTCAACGAGGAAGACATCGAGGCCTTATCTTAGCCTCACAACGATTCACTGGTAATTTCTATCCTTTTAAATAAAGTTCAAGTTAAACGTGTTCTCGTGGATCCAGGTAGCTCAACAAATATAATTAGATTGAGGGTCGTGGAGCAGCTCGGGCTGCTTGACCAAATCAGACCCACCTCTCGAGTCTTGAATGGATTCAACATGGAAAGTAAAATGACAAAGGGGGGAAATAATCCTCTCAGTCAACGTGGCCGAAATAATACAAGACACCAAGTTTCATGTCATCAAAGGTGACATGAGTTATAATGCTTTACTTGGAAGGACATGGATACACAGCATGAGGGCAGTGCCATCACCCCTTCATCAAATGATGACAACAAAGGATGGCGTGAAAACAATATATGGTGAGCAACATGCAGCTAAGGAAATGTTTGCAGTACACGACTTGGCACCAGTATCGACACCATCCAGATCGGAAAATTTGAAGGACAAACAGGTAGCCAAATAGCAATCACAGCCCATACCCTCGGTTGAGCCCGAGGGACAGGTAATCGATGAACAGGTGGTCGAGGACGAAGAAGAAGATTTCCTCACTCCTCGAGCCTTCGTTGCCCCCGAGGAATCAGATGCGACGAATTCCACGGTTGAAGAACTCGAGCAGGTGATATTGATCGAGCATCTTTCGGAAAGGTGAAGCAAAAGAGGAGACCTTAGTCCGAGATAAAGCATGCATTCATCAAAGAAGAGGTAACCAAACTTCCTCAAGATAGGATCCATTAGGGAAGTAAAATATCCCGAATGTCTAGCTAACGTAGTAGTAGTCCCTAAAAAGGGAAACAAGTAGACTATAAAGATTTGAACAAAGCATGCCCTAACGATTCTTTCCCACTTCCCAACATCGATCGATTGATCGATGCTATGGCCGACCACGAGATCCTTAATTTTCTCGATGCCTACTCTGGGTACAATCAAATTCAAATGAACCCGGAGGACCGGGAAAAGACTTCATTCATCACGAAGTATGGTACATATTGCTATAATGTAATGCCCTTCGGGCTAAAAAATGCAGGTGCCACGTATCAACGCCTAGTTAATAAAATGTTCGAACATCAGATAGGCAAATCTATGGAAGTTTATATTGAGGACATGCTAGTTAACTCTCTGCACGCAGATGACCATTTGACTCATTTGCAGGCAAACTTCGATATCCTAAGAAAGTACAACATGAAGCTCAACCCCGAGAAATGCACTTTTGGAGTCGGCTCGGGCACGTTTTTGGGCTTCATGGTGTCAAACAAGGGGATCGAGATTAACCCCGATAAAATCAAAGCCATCGAGGAGATCATCATAGTGAACAATGTGAAAGCCGTACAACGGTTGACCGGACGGTTAGCTGCCTTAGGCCGATTTATTTCGAGGTCGTCAGATCAGAGTCATCATTTATTTTCCCTACTCAAGAAGAAGAATAACTTTGCATGGATTACGGAGCGTCACCAAGCCTTGGAAGAATTAAAACGGATCTCTTGTGCCCACCCTTTCTTCATACTCCGAAGGAGGATGAAACACTATACTTATATTTAGCCGGGTCCGAGGTAGCGGTAAGTGGCATGTTGGTTCGAGAAGAACAAGGTACGCAATTCCCTGTCTATTATGTAAGTTGGACCCTAGGAGATGCTGAAACCAGGTACCTGCATTTAGAAAAGTTAGCTCTCGCATTGATAAGCCCATCTAGGAAATTAAAACCATATTTTCAATGTCATCCCATATGTGTATTGACTACGTACCCACTACGTAATATCTTGCATAAGCCCGAATTATCAAGCCAATTGGCCAAATGGGCCATCGAACTTGGAGGGTATGACATCGAATATCAACCCTGTAAGCTATCAAGTCTCAAATATTTGCAAACTCCGTGGCCAATTTTTCACCTGCCCTCGTACCCGAAGTAAAAAAGGAACTCTTGCTAAAATCGGGCACCTCTTCGGGGGTATGGACCCTCTTCACAAACGGTGCCTCGAATGTGAAAGGGTTCAGGCTCGGTATTGTTCTAAAACTGCCTACGGGCAGTATCATTAGGCAATCTTCAAAACTTCTGAATTGAATAACAATGAGGCTGAGTATGAGTCCATGATTGCAGGTCTCAAACTAGCCAAGGGCCTGGGAGCAGAGGTCATCGAGGCAAAGTGTGACTCTCTTTTGGTAGTAAACCAAGTGAACTGGAGCTTCGAGGTTCGAGAAGATAGAATGAAAGGTACTTAGATAAGCTTCAAGTGACATTGCATCGCTTCAAAGAGTGGACACTTTTCCATGTACCTCGAGAACAGAATAGCGAGGCAGATGCACTTGCAAATCTGGGATCATCGGTTGAAGAAGATGATATTGTCCTGAGGACTGTCGTCCAATTATCGAGGCTGGTGATCGAAGAAGTCCATGCGGAGATCAATTCACCAAGCTTGACGTGGGATTTGAGGAATAAGTACGTCGAATATTTGAAGCATGGGAAACTCCCCCCGGAGCCAAAAGAGTCGAGAGCACTTCGAGCCAAAGCAGCTTGATTCCCACTCGATGAAAATGGAACGTTATATAGAAGCACATTCGACGGACCACATGCAGTGTGCTTGGTATCGGGGGACACCGATTATGTGCTACGAGAAATACATGAGGGCACTTGTGGGAACCATTCTGGTACCAATTCTTTAGTTTGTAAGGTGATTAGAGCGGGGTATTACTGGGACAACATGGAAAAGGATACCAAGAAGTTCGTTGAAGGTGTGATAAATGCCAAATATTTGTACTGATGATCCATCAACCCAGTGAACAGCTCCATTCGGTCCTATCCCCGTGGCCATTCATGAAATGGGGGATGGACATCGTCGGCCCCCTACCAACGGTGCCAGGTAATGCTAAATTTATTTTGTTTATGACAGAGACTACTTCTCAAAATGGGTAGAAGCGCAGGCCTTCGAGAAGATAAGAGAAAAAGAAGTCATCGACTTCATATGGGGGACCAGATCATATGTCGGTTCGGGATACCTGCCGAAATAGTATGTGATAATGGGAAACAATTAATCGGTAGTAAAGTGACAAAATTCCTCAAGGACCATAAAATCAAAAGGATTCTATCAATGCCTTATCACCCAAGTGCAAATGGTCAAGCTGAGTCCACAAAAAAACCATCATTCAAAACTTAAAGAAAAGGTTAGATGATGCAAAGGGAAAGTGGAGAGAAGTATTGCCCGAGGTGCTATGGGCATATCAAACGACGTCGAAGTCAAGCACAGGGGAGACCCCGTTTTCTTTGGTGTACGGGTCCGAGGCATTAATCTCGGTCGAGGTCGGGGATCGTAGCGTCATGTTTCAGCATGCCACCGAGGACTCGAACCCCGAAGACATGAACATTTCTCTCGAGCTACTAGACGAGAAACATGAGGCTGCATTAGTTCGAATTGCCGTGCAAAAGCAAAGGATCAAAAGGTATTATAACAGAAGGACGAACCTTCAATATTTAAGAGTCGGAGACTTAGTCCTAAGGAAATTCACTCTCAATACTCAAGACCCAAACGAAGGGAAACTAGGCCCCAATTGGGAAGGATCGTACCTTGTCCTCGGAGTCGTAGGGAAAGGACCCTACAAACTTAGCACAATGGAAGGCGAGCAACTACAAAACAATTGGAATATATCATTTCTCAAACGCTATTACTGCTGAGGTATGACCTTCCCCCCTTTTCCATTTGCATTTTAAACTAACTCCTTGCAGGTGTTCGATTGGAAACATCGAAGCACCTTTCAGCTCGAAAACCTTGGGTTTTAAAGCATGTGTTGCACTATTTTTCCCTTAGATCAGGTTTTATCCCAAATGGGTTTTACCGGCAATGTTTTTAACGAGGCAACACCTATATGCTACCTAAGGAGAATTCAACAAGTATTCAAGGCTTATTTTCAATCAATCTCAAATACTGGGGGGCATCACCCTCGGAGGTCAATATTTTGAAGAAAACAAGTCATGCCAAAGAGGGCCTCGATAGGAGAATGTTGTAATGATCCAAACAGTCAAATGAACCGTGTCCATGTAGAATAGTCGAGCCCCTGACGACAAAACATGTACGCATGTATCAATTATTCAAAGAAGCATCCTTACTATATCAAAACACTTTTGTGTCTCAAAGAAGTTCACTATTTTCACATTCTACATGAAGCGACTCGAGGGATAAAACCCCAAATGCATCCAAATACTCGGAGGTTGTCGTCCATAGTCAACACATCGAGTAAGAAAATACTCGAATTTAAAAGACCTCTAAGAGGCAGACTCTAACTTATAAGACCTCAAAGAGGCACACTCGAACTTATAAGACCTCAAAGAGGCACACTCAAACTTATAAGACCTCAAAGATGCATACTCAAACTTATAAGACCTCGAAGAGGCACACTCGAGCTTATAATACCTCAAAGAGACATACCCGAGCTCATAAGACCTCAAAGAGGCATCCCCTCGATATTAAGACCAAGGCCATCACACTCGGGAACTAAAGGCTACGACTGTTTAAAAGACTACGGCCATATGAAAAGGCTACGACCAAAAGAATGCGGCTCGGAGACATCCAACTTGCGCGATAAAACTAAAGACCTTCAAATACTTTGAAAAAACGGTTAAATCAGGCTACCCTCGGCAAAAGCAAATCATAAGGGGCTTCGATAAAATCAGCCCTCGAATAATTGGAGGTTTCGATAATATCAGCCTTCGAAAAATCCTCAAGATGTATTTGATTATCGTTACATATCGAATTACAAATGAGGTTCAAATCAATCGAACCTTCGAAAATCAAAAAAATATGAATACAAAGTATGTATGCTAAAGCATATAATAATTTTCACTAAGTCTTTAGCCAGAAAGGGGAAACAATTATAGTCATTTTAGAGGCCGAATTGGCCCATCTTAAAGAGCCTAAGGGCCAACCCAAAAGAGCCTAAGGGCCAACCTAAAGAGCTTAAGGGCCGATATTTTAAAGCCTAAGTGCCAATATTCAAAGAGCTTAAAGGTCGGAGCATACCGTGCTCGAGACGTTAGTTAGCTTGGACTCAAAAGTCCCGAGCTAAAGCTTAGCTCTAAGATCTGGTAACCTATTATCGATTGTTGATCAAAACACAAAACTTGAGGGTTTACTCTACCCCGAATTTGAACCAACGCTCGAAGATCGTTGAAGTAAAATTGAAGACGGAGGAAATTCCTTTCTTTTTTATATATATAAAAAAGATATTACACAAGAGTTCTACAAAATAGAAAATTATTAAAAGATGGAAAAACAATTCTACCTACACCGGGGGGGCATCCCCCCCGGACCTATCACTCCCCCGAGACCAGCCTTTTCCCCGGGGGTAGCTTCTTCGTCGACCTTCTCCTCTTCATCATCTTTGACGTCATCATCATCGTCGGAGGCAAGGACGAATTTGGAATCAGCCTCATCAGCCTTAGCTCACTTTATCTCCTCAGAGAGATCGAAGCCATTAGCATGGACCTCTTCGAGGGTCTCCCTCCGGGATCGGCATCGGGCATAATCATTGCTTCTTTTATCCCGATCGGCATCGCTCCTCAACTCTATCTGAGCGTCGGCATCATCCTTTAAATATATGGCCAACGTCCTGTTGGCCTTGGATTGTATTTTTCTGGCTTCGGCCTGGACCTCAATAACTTCGGCCATGGCCTTTGCAAGACCAACCTCGAGCTCGGCTATTCTGTCATCCTGAACCAGGTTGATCTCTTGAGCATTCCGAAGTTGAACCTCGAAGGCCGATACTTTTTCCAGTGCATCACTTTTAGCCGCAACAAGTGTGTCCATCTTTGCCTTCCACTTATTTCACTCAGAGTTGACTTGGTCGACCTCACCACGAAGATGCTCCAGCATCTCCACCTTTTGTTGCAACTGAGACATTGAAGTATTAGCCTCCGAAGACGGGAGAGGGAGCCCATATTCTTTCAGAACAGAGGTTACCCGCTTCTCTAGCTCGTCCTCATATTCACGAGCTTTGCTCAACTCCGATCGAAGATGCTTCAGTTCTTCATCCTTTTTGTCACAGAAGAGCCGGGGGTTTTTTTCTTCGTTCAAAGATCTACGCAACTCGGCCTCAGAATGACGCAGTTCGGTCTTAAATTTGTCGAAGACCTACAGAAAGGAAAGATCGATTAGACAAAAGAATAAAGTATAAAGTTGGATAACTGCAGTGCCACTAAATATTTACAATTGAGCAAAGACGTTGAGCTTCCTCAAAGATTGAGCTCGCATCCGCTGGTTCGGCCTCATTGACCCCAACAAAGCAACCCTGGAAGGGGTCATTTTCACTCGGGGCTCTGCCTAGCTCGGGCGTCTTCAGGTTCTGAGCATCCCTAATGGCATTCTCGGAGAAGGCCGAAAATGACAGGGAATGACCTGCTGTCACAGCCTCGAGGAGATCACCCGAGGCGCTCTGTTCAGGAAAAGGTTCTTCGAAGCTCGCTCCCTTTGGAGTTTTTTCTGAAGTTTGAGAAGCAATCACCACGTCAGGTGATGCAGGGCCTTCATCCCTTTTTCTTTTGAAGTTCCTTCTTCGAGGCTAGGGTCCTCGGTCTCAGCAGGCTTGATAGCCTCAAAGGATTTTCTGGTTCGAGTCACCAACGTTGAACCCTCCACCTCGTCACTGTCATCGTCCATGGACTGGTGGACCGTGTTAATACCACGTTGATGATGATGCTTTTCTTGCACCTCCGAGCATGCTCTACTTTTCTTTGAGTGTCCTCGCTCTTCGAGGACCTTTTTCTCTTGTTATCCTTCTTTGGATTTGAAGCCGAAGATCCTACTTCCTCCCCGAGAGAGGGAGGCCTCATCTCGGAGAACTCACCAATACTTGCGACAGAGGAATTAGGTCACATGAAGAAAGGTATTCTTAATAAGGAAAGAAGTATTATAACACGTACAATGGTGTTTCTCTTCCCACTTGCCCTTCGGCAAGTCCCACCACTTGCGTCTGTCGTATGATGAAGTAGCAACTAGTTTGCGAACCCAGTCCTCGAGGTCGAGGACCGCATTAGGCATCTACGGGACCGCTGGGGAAAAGGGAAAGGAATAATTATGCGAAATTTAGCAAACATTACGGAAAAGAACTAAAGCAAAAGGATTCCACTCACGTTCGAAGTTCCATTTCTCGGGGAATGGTAGGAACTCCTTAGGAATAACATCGACGGTCTTCACCCGGATGAACCGACTCATCCAACCTTGGTCCTTATCTTTGTCGTTACTGGTGAAGAAGGACTTGGTTGTTTGGCATTGGAGTTTGATCAAACCTCGGAAATGGTGAGGTTGATATAATCGGATGAGGTGGCTAAGGGTGAACTCGAGCCTGACCTTTTCGACGAAGAACCTCATCATTATTACAATCCGCCAAAAGGACGGATGAATCTCTCCCAAGGTGACTTGATATCTTCGGAAGAATTCAAGCATGAGCGGGTCGAGAGGACCCAATGTAAAGGGGTATGCATACACACTCAGGAAATCCTCTACGTAAGTTGTGATGTCCTCCTCTCGAGAAGGTATTTGCAAAACGACCTTCTCTTCCCATTTACACTCTTTCCTCACATCATCGAGGTGTTTCTTCTCAATTGACCTTATGTACCTCGATGCATGCCCTCGACGGCCGGGGACGTCGGGAGGGTTCTCGACATAAAGTTCTTTTTCAAGGAAAAATTTCTCGGTACGATCTCGTGAAGCGCCGAAGGTTTACCATTGGCCGGACGGGAAGTAGAAGTGGAGGTTCCTTCTTTCTGAGGAACGGACTTGGGAGTTTTTGCCATGAGTTCTTTAGAAGAAGAAGGAAGAAATGAATAAACCGGCGAGGTTTTGAGCCAATACGACGGAGGAACTGGTGGTGAAAAGGAACCTTATAGAGGAAAATAGGTGTTGCAAGGTTGAAAAGTTCTTAATGAGAAAAGAAAACAAGTATATATAAAGGAAGGCAGCAATTTTTCATTGATATTGATGGCCGATCGGCTCTGACGTGCACTTAATGCTTTTGGGGAAGAGAACCGACGGGACGCTTCGGTCATTTCAACATTTACGTCATAGGAATGATGTCATCATAAAGGACTTCGGGAATTCAAATATTTTCTTATCATTTCATTCTAATAAATGTGGGGACTATCTGTATATGGTCGAGAGCGGAGAGCTCGATTTCTAAGACTTAATCATACCCCGAGCTCAAGTTCGGAAAACTTGAAGTGAGAATCAAGTCTGGATTGTGCGCACCTCGGGAAGCAAATCGAGGGCCTGGTACGGCCTACCTCGAGACAATGCAATTTAGATGTCACTCAAGAAAAAGCGGGAATTTCTCAAGGACACGTGGATTATGGCGTAAATTGTAGGATAAGATTTGTGCGAGATAGTACAAGTTCGTACTAGGTTGTTATATAGCTGTGCCAATAGAAGTCTTTACCATAATTAGAAATGTACCATATTAGAGTTTTTCCCTCTTATATAAATGAGACCTCAATCATTTTTAAAGATCATCTCATTCAATGCAATAGAATATTCTACTCTGCTTTTCTCGTTTACTGCTCTACACAATTGTTCTTCAGCTTTATTGCTCTTAACCCATCTCGAAGCCCCAGAGAATATCGAGCTCGAGGTCCCTATTGCTCTAACAAACACTGGTTTGGTTCGTCCATTCTTCTTACTTGCACTTAATATTACTTGTTTATCAACTATTATTGGAATAAATCACAAATTTAAAACCACAAATTACATTTAATTATTACTCGTATTTTTCGAGGTAAACATTATGAGATTATTAATTTAATTAACACTTAATTCAAAAAATTGCATCCTACACTAAATACAGAAGTTACAACACACTAAAGAAGACATACAAACCAGCACCCAAAATTGGAACATGGTAATATAAAATTCAGAAAAAATGGAATATTACATTGACTATCATGGATATTTATTAAAAGTATTTCTTGTGCATTAGAAATCAAAATATTACCTTGAGAATAAACTATAGCATAATTGAGATTTTTTTTATCGGAGGTCCCCGAAGGGACAGCGTAAGGTCGCATTTCCATTTTGATAGTCCTCTGGGTTTGTAGGGAGGCATTTCAAAATAGTCAGATTTATAAGTGGTAATTAAAAATTAGTTATAGTTTCAAAAATAATAGAATTATTTAGCCATTTTTAATGTAAAAAATAAATTTAAACAAAAATACTGTTCAAATCTGGAAATATTCTAACATAATATGCTGGGGTGCGAATTTTTTACATGGGAACTCCAACATAACATGCTGGAAATTCATAACGTGCTGAAGTTATAACATAATATGCTGAATTCAATACACATGTGCTCCAATCTCTAGTATATTTTGCTGAAACTTTCCGTGTGCTGGAGTTCCAACATAAATGCTGGAAGTCCATGCACAAGTGCTCCAATCTCCAGTATATTATGCTGGAACTTTTTGTGTGCTGAAGTTCCTACATATATACATGCTGAAGTTCATACACAGGTGCTCCAATCTACAGTATATTATGCTAGAACTTTCTATGTTGCAGCAAAATAGTATCTGTTTTAATGACTTTACAAACGCAGATTATTTTTCAATTACCAGTCCGAAAACTGGCTAGCCCGTGCTAATTTGGCGGATATGTGGCCTAGACGATAGCCAGACTCAAAGTCCCAGAATTAATTGGCCTTGAAAGAGGAGAGGTCTATTTCGGCCCAATTTCTGTAGAAGCCCAACTCAGCTCTACAAATGCTGCTAAAATGTTAGCTTTCGATGCAAATTAAGATTTTCAATCATCCGTATTGATTGGATAATAACAGGAATGCAATACAATATAATAAAATAAACCATATCATAGAAAATAAAATATTAATGTTAAGGAAATTAGAGTCAGTAGCTCATAAAAATGTCTCAATCACAGCTTAATGGCTGAGATGTCACAATTCGAATTGTAATATAACGAGCTTGAATCATTGTATTCAGATTCCTTGAGGAAGCTGGATATACAAGTACATATGTGATGAATATTGACAGGTTTTCTATGAAGAGGATGGACCCCAAATTATGAGAAACATTTTAGAAAGTACTTTGGAGGAGATTGAAGTGTAACAACTTTGGATTTCCCAAATGAATATTCAGTTTGAAAATGGTGGCCCATGGAAAGCTGTACACAATAGGATAGTCAAATGGGGTATTACCAACAATCAAACTTGTGTATTATGTGATGCAGGTGATAATTGTTCTTCACATGTTCATATATTGCTTCAGTATGGCAAGATGTGTCGGCTTGGAGATCGTGCAAGACTGGCAGTGAAGTTGTAAATTGCAAGAGTGCAAGAGCTCAAATCTATAGAATGACATTAGCGTGCAGTATATATTATTATCTCCGGCAAGAAAAAAAATAATAGAATTTTTCAAGGTGCATGTCCTGAGAAATACATATACTCTTAGCTGGGTAACTGTGCTGTAATGTTTTAACTTCAATCCCACATAGAAGGGAGGGAGGTGATTTGTGTGGTGTCCAATTTTTCGCGTGCAGTGAATATAGAAGGACCCGGTTCTTCTAAGTATTCCTTAACCTACTATTGCTGAAATAGTAAATGCGGAAAGTAAAGAAAACAAGTATTTTTACGTGAAAAACACCCGACTCAAAAGGTTAAAAAATCACAACCTACTACTCAGTAAGATTTTCCCAAACACTCCATTAAATCACTGACCCAAAACAACATTAACAAAATACTTTTTAAACCTAAGGATTAACACTAATCCCGTCGTGGCAACCAGCCTCTAACTGTTGCGATAACTTCAAGTTAACTCTAACTTGAATAATCGGAGTACCTATTACAATTGCCTCTAGATAAGGCTAAAAGGCACAATATGAAACCATCTACTACAATTGAACTAGAATAAAAGACATACACTTGGAACTAGTTCATCTATCTGGTTCATGTAGCTTCGGGATTTCACACTTGAATCACACACGAATTGCTTGCAAAATGCCTTGCTATTCTGCTCTCAGTTCACATTTAACTTCAGCTTTTGTGCATACCTGTAGAATGAGAACATCCTGCAATATATAGAGTTGGTAGATAAAGAAACAACTACAATTTTAATGTTACTCTTCCTTGGTGGAAGAGTTCTAGTTGTTCTCAACTGCTAACTCCTCCCTTATCTTGGATAGTGTTCTCTTTGAGTAAGGAGTCATTCTCCTTATCAATTATGCAACCTTTTTGGTTAGGAAATATCAAATATACCAAGTTAAACTTATCTCCTTCACGTGCATCCCATATGCTCGAATCTGCCCGTGTCTGTGTATACAAGGGATGGACCCGGGTCATGCTTGAGCTTCCTTTGTCAATCTTCAAAACAAACCTTCACAGGGGCCAACAAATTCTCCCTATTTGATGATGACAACCTCTATGCTTTTCATAAGCTTAGGCCCTATTTCGACTTAGCTCAACATCAACGCAATGCTAGAAACATTTTACCTTTTTATCACTTATCATCAAGGACCAAGTTCATTAGGTTATAAACATCACTGTTCAAAGTGTAAGCATAATTTGTTTCCCCTTTTGACATCATCGAAATATTGCATAAACAAGTAAGATAACCATATTTTAAAAATTACTCATGGTCAATGGGGCTACTTCAAATGCAATCATGGATTAATCATCATATATAAATCTAAGGATATTAACCATCAAAGAAATATAAACAAACAGTTAGAGCAAAAGACAATGAATTTCATTTATGATTGATAAGATCCTACCACATAACATAAGAAGAAATAAAAACATTGGAATCATAAGCAAAAGCAACAAAAAAGTCTCGAACTAGGTCACTGGTTGATCTACACTAGGCTAGGAGGCTTAACGTTGGGAAGGATAATCGGGTCCAAGCCTACACTACTATTGAGTAGCGAGGTGGTCGATGCAGTTTTAACCCAACTAAGGTCGGGATCGAATCCATAGTAAGTTAATGTTTGGAATTAGGTTTATATCTAAGCTAGATGCGGGCTTTGAATCTAATTAAACTTTCACAAGTTTGGGTTTAATTCTACTTCTATCTTTACTCTAATGATTGCAATAATTGAAACTAAGGACAATATTTTTGTCGGGGTTTTCAAGTATTAGAGAAGACTAAGGTCATGACTTCTACCTAGGTGAATATCTAACGGGTAGCAAAATCTAGGGAAAGCTTGATTAGTTAGGATTGTAATATAGCTATCACGCACGGGTACTCACTCTATACCTCTCTGTAGTGTGAGTGATTTTGTCCGATTTGGCTTTCTCAAGTCCAAATGGGTATTCATACAAATCAAGTGATATTAGCTCAAGTCGGGTATTACTATCTCTAGGTTTAACCCTTTAATTGAGGCTATCAATTTCTTGAGTTTACCCCAATTCCTTGTTAGCCAAGTTTTCCTAGACTTAGTCCCTCTTTCTCAAAGTAGAGACTAAGTCATAAAGGCATGAATCAATGTTTGCAACCATTAATTCTTTAGTTCAAGCAAGAACTAGGCTAAATATCACTAACCCATTCACATTCAAGCCCTAAAATCAAACACCAATTAAATACCCACACTACGGTTGGGTCACAACCCTAGCTATGGGTTTAGCTACTCATGAAAATAGAAGAAATTAAAGATGAAATGAAGATAAATCCATAATATTAGACTATAGGATGAACATCTAATGTTAAGAAGTGAATCTAGTACAAAAATTCTGAAAACAGTAAAACTAGCCGTCTCAGGTGCTCATTCAAAACATGACATAACCTAAAAATGACAAAAAAGTTCTATTCATACTAAGCTGAAAATATCTGACGAAAATTCCCCTGCGGAGGTTGTGCGGCCACACTCTTGATTTCGGGCTGTACAATTCTGGTGCGGTCTGCGTTCTTCTCTTTTTCTTCTGGACTTTCGCGGACCGCACAATTCTAAGTGCGGCCGCGTTCCTGATTATGCAGCCCCATAAAAGTGATGCGGTCCGCACTTGCTTTATTTTTGCTGGGGACAACTCTCTGACCCTTCATCATCGCGGACCGCACAATTGTGTATGCGACCGAGCTTGACATCTTGCGGTCGTACGATATTTGTGCGGTCCGCACTCCTCTATTTTTGCCCGAGTTTCCAACTCTTTGAATCTCTCTCATCGCGGACCGAATAATTTTAATTGCGGCCGCGCAAGGACTTTTGCTGCCGCATAATTATGGTGCGGTCCGCGTTCATCATATAGCCCAAAATTGCAACTCTCTGAATCTCCCTCTTGCGGACCCCATATTTTTTATTGCGGCCGCACAATATTTGTGCGGTCCGCACTGCAGGCCTCTTTGTCCAGACTTGGTTTTTGTTAAATGTTTGACTCCTTTGTGAGTTGATTTTGATTCCTTTGGATCATTTTTAACAATTCCCCGCAAGCAATCATATTTCATTAGTTTCCGGGAATACCTTCAAGCATTTTTGGCCTAAAACACAAGTAAAAGAGAGCAAATGATAGGTTAAAATCCCTACTTATCAACTCCCCCAAACTTAAGCTTTTGCTTGTCCTCAAGCAAATAAAGTAATTCCCATCTCCACTAGAAAAAAAAGATATTTCAGCTGGCCTAAGGTGAATCAATCACGCATCAATTGGGACTAACAATTATCCTCAACACAAATGAGTTATCAACAACACCATGTTATGAGCTTTTTAGTACCATAGTTCTAATGTGACACTAGAGCATCAAAAGTTGACTTAATTCACCAAGGAAGCTCGCTCTATCGCGTAGGTCATTGTGGAACCAAAACTCCTTCTCCTCTACTCTCTATGAGAAAATCTTACTTTAGAATGTAACACTCGAAACAAGGATTATGAAGAAATACGCTCATCTCTCTCAAAAGAATGTCACAAGTCCGACTCTAAGTACCATAAGCTTGCCCCTTATGTAAATCACCAAATGTAAGCTCACTCAACTTGAAATCATAGAGGGCTTTTGCGGGAATGTAATGAAGGCTTTTGGATCAAGGTAGGACTTATCGGAATATGATGGTTTCATCTTTCCTTAAGAACTCCATTTCCTTTTTTCGGCTCATACTTTTTTTACTCTTTGAGTCATTTTCTTCTTCCTTTGGAGAACTAGAGAGACTTAATGTCAATTTCTTGATCATGACAATCATTTTTCTCCTTTTATAATCACTTCTTCCATTCATCATTTCTTTCATTATCCTTCAACTTTCTACCTTATTCACTTTCTTCTTGACATATTTCTTTTTGGCCTTTATTCCTTTTCCTTGCCTTTCCTTTTCTTCATATCTTTGTCTTTTTTGTACCTTTTATCACTTTCAAATTCCTCGTCTCTCCCCCAAACTTATGTTTTTTCCAATTGTTTATCAAGAATGCTAAGGAAAGATCGGGTGCCAAGAGAGGGTCATTATAAAATGGATAAAGGCTTGTAACGTGGCTATTGAATGAAAAAGGGTTTCAGCTCAAAGGGGTTGACTAGGGATATCATATTGGTAGGCCACGAAAGCTTTCAAGTTTCAAATTGGGTCAAGGAGAGCCTACAATCATTTCTCAAGTCGAGCTACACTTAGAATTTCAGGGCAAGTTCTAGACTTATTGGCACAAAACTTGGACTTGCAATTCAATACCTCACCTCTCAAGCTGTTGGATTGTTAAAGAGAACAGAGTCGAGGGCCCACAACAACCCTAGCTAAAATTGAACATCACAAATGGCTCAAAGAAACTACTTGATGATTGTTTTATGCAACACAAAAGTCTAAAGGTCACAACTAGATCTATTCTTTGCCAATCAACTTGTTTCTAACCATATGGTCGAAGGTAAATCTGTTAGTACCAAGTGAATCCTGCTTGAGACACTTTTATTCATTGCTACTATATATACCAAAACATAAAGAAAATAGACTCAATCCCTTAAGAAGTTTGTCACGCCATCCATCGTTGGGAAAGCCACCTGGTTCACACAACATCCACCTTTGGAAAGAATCGTGAAATTACGAAAACCAGAGTCTTATTGTTCACAAAAAACGTAAAGAGAAGATAACAACTTAAAAAGAAGCTACTAAAGTAAATAAGAATCTATGCTACTAAGGAAAAAGAACAAAAGAAGTTATAGAAATTTCAAAGTTTTCTTGAGAATCTCATTTTATTTGGTGTTCAATTCGTAGTTTTAGGTGTTATTTTTGTGTTTTGATCCTGCGAGCATGTTCGTATGATGTTTTTAGACTAGTGTGCACTTTTGGTTTAGAGCCCCGAGGGCTCGGGTGAGTTTCCGATAGGATACAGATTGAAATTCGACTTGGAGAAATTGTTGGTTTATCTGATCTTGTTGCAGGCCTCTGATCTCGCATTTGTGAGATTCTCATCGCAAATGCGAAGGGAAGCTGGATCACACAGGTTTCACATTTGCGAAATATTCTTCGCATTTGCGAAGTGGGTCTAGGGAAGGCATTCTTCGCATTTTCGATGATTGTGTCGCATTTGCGGTCTTATCTGAGTTCGACATTTGCAAAGACAACAGAGTATCGAAGGGCTTCGCATTTGCGATGGTTCCTTCGCATTTGCGGGCTTCGTATTTTTGAAGCCCAGATCGCATTTGCGACATCTACAGCTGGGTAAATATGACTTAGACGAGATTTTTCTCCCATTCTTCAAATTTACAAAACCTAAACCATAGAGGCGATTTTCCAAAGAACGTTTCTTCCCCAAATCATTGGTAAGTGATTCTAAACTAGTTATTTTCAATCTTCCACTACATTTCACAAGTTTTCAATCTAAAATCTAAAGGTTTCATGGTGGAATTGGGGGTTTTTGGGTAGAAATTAGGAATTTGAGAAATTGGGGATTTAGACCTCAAATTAAGGTCGGATTCCAAAACCAATTATATAACCGGGCTCGAGGGTGAACGGGTTATCGGATTTTGGTCTGAATTTTGAGTTTTGACCAAGCAGACCCGAGTGTTGACTTTTTCAAAAATGGCCTAAATTGAATTCATGACAATCGTGGGTAGTTTCTAAGGCTTGAATTGAATTGTTTGGTTGGTAATTTTCCAGATTCTATCGATTTGGAGGCTTGTGGGAAAGGAAAAGTCGTGAATGAGCTTTGAGTTTGGTCGTTGGAGCGAGGTTAGTTTCGTGGTTAACATTGTCTTGAGGGAATATGAATTATTTGCCTAATTGGCATGTGTTTAATTGTTGGGAACACGTATATGTGAGGTGACGAGTACCTATGCATTGTAGTCGGAGTAAAGCATGCGAGTGAGGTTTAGTTTCTTGCAATTATAACTTCCTTTGATCATAATTACCATGTTTAGACTAGGACAATTGATTTGATTGCTTTTATCATGTTGACAAATCTATTGGTGATATTTGGGTATTGATTTCGAAGTTGGGGTCGATATTGTGGAACTAAAATGCGGAAGTAAGACTTGTACTTGTTATTTTATTCTCCCTGTTGTGATTTGTTCATTGCATTGGTTAGGGACAGTGTTAATGCACGAAGGGTGACAGCGTACCATTTCTATTGACTTTATGTGAGGTTCATAGTGTTAATGCACGAAGGGTGATTCCGTGTCATATTGTAAGCGTAATTCACAAAGGGTGATGCCGTGCCATGTTATGAGAGTTAATGCATGAAGGGTGATGCCGTGCCGTTTCTATAAATTTCATGGTGAGGACGAGAGTAAAAGCAGGAAGGGTGAGTCGTGCAATTTTCCTTTACTGTGTTCATTGGTTCTTATTTGTTCATAGTATATTTACTGTTCAAGTTATCTTTATGCTATAATTATTTATCTAGTATTTCCCCTCAACATGTTTCCCCCTCCCGATATTACCTGTTTAGTTCTCTACTATTATTTGTATATACATTGTTAAATTGTACATGTTTGATTGTAGGTGTCTTGTCGTAGCCTCGTCACTACTTAGTCGAGGTTAGGCTTGACACTTACCAGTACATGGGGTCGATTTTACTGATACTGCACTCTGCATTTTCTGTGCAGATTTTGCTACCTGCTTTGGTTGATCGAGAGATTAGCTGTCGGATACGCTATCAGGTGACCCAAGGTAGATCTGATGGTGTCCGCAAACCCTGAAGTCTCTTCTTAGTGATATCTTTTACTGTTTTTCTACTTCAAAATGGTGTATTTTCCCTTCTTCAGACTTTGTTTGTTGTAATCTTAGGCCTCATTTGTTTGCATTTAATGGAGGTCTGAATCTTAATCGTTCAGATCTCAGATATTAAGTGCGTTTGTTTTTAAAGTCTGAATCCTGATCATTCAGATCTTAATAATTAAGTGTGTTTGTTGTTTTTACTTCACAACCCCTTAATGGGTCTGAATAGGTCTGTATGATTAAGATCTATAACAGAGACTTAATTTCATTAAGATGCTATCACATATTCATTATTATCTGCCGCCACCGCCTACCATTATCAACTACCACTACTACCACCATACTCAACCACCACCACCACCATTCTCACCACCACCACCACCTCCACCACCACCACGCCACCATCATCCTTAATCATAGCCGCCACCATTATCGACCATCACCACCCACTATCCCCGCCACTCCGACCACCATATATCATTCTCACCCACAATCAACACTCATCCACCTCAACTACCACAACTGACCACCCAATCACCACCAATAATCACAGCTGACATTGCTCATTATTATAACCTACCACCACCTACCCACCACCTTTCTCACTCAAGACTACTACCACCACCTACCATTATTAACTATCACCACTCACCACCACCATCCTCAATCATAATTGGCACCACTACCAATCACTACTAGCTACTAGCATGAACCGCCATCATCAACCAAAATTACCACCAACCACCGCCTCTATCACCCGTTAGCCATCACCACCAACAACTATCATATTTTAAAAAACTATATATTTTATTGATAGAATATTAGATTAGTTAGTATTTCATTTGAATTTTATGTTTATTAATTTTCAAATAAAGATAAATTTTATACATTCAGATGTTAAAAATCAAACAGTCTTAATTATTTCTATTCAGATCTTAATACACATCTTAATATATTCAGATGTGTATTCAGATTCAGATGTTTTAATCTTAATACACATCTTGATATTCAGATGTGTATTCAGATTCAGACGTCTTAATCTTAAAAAAAACAAATGAGGCCTTAGTAGCTCGTGGATTGTGACTCCAGATCCGGGTGGTTTTAAATATTGAAGGCTTTATATTATTCCGTATTCTCTATATCTCGTATTAATATATTGATGTTGTTGAGTGAATTGAAAAAGGTTTAACTTAATAATAATCTAACGTCGGCTTTCCTAGATAGTGGAATGTTAGGCGCCGAGCGGTCATGACGGTGAGGATTTCGGGTCGTGACATAATTTGGTCAATGACAAAGAAGCTTTGGAGAAACAAATTAGGCTTTCCACCACTGAATGTAGTGGTAAAAGTATCAACAGCTCGGGCAGAGATGGAAAAAGCTAAGATGGAGGCTACCTTTACTAAGCATCACTCAAAGGCTACTGAAGAGATTCGAAGTTTGAAAGAACTGCTGAATAAAAAAGAAGTATATGTAGGTGAACTAGTTCGAGAGTTTACCCAAGCTCAGGAAGATGTTCGTGCCTCCTCCAGCAAAATTAAGCTCCTTTAGTCTACATTGGAGCCTTTGAAGGTTTCATATAATGTCGCTCATGCTAAAACAAAAAGTCTAAGGGCTGAAGTTGAACAATTAGAATGGGATTATGAAGATTTAGAGGATAATCTGACTTTGAATGTTAGTTGGGCTTATCTATGAACTCGCCTTGAAACTTTAACTGAGGCTAGCTGAGAAGGTTTTGATCTTGAAGCTGAACTTGCTAAGGCTAAAGGAGTTATCAAAACTACTCACCAAAGTCAAAGATTTTACACACCTGAAGATGAAAGTTTGTTTACCTCGAAAATGGTCTTAACAATTATAATTGATATGTGGATCTGAAAATATGTAATTTATTTTGATACTAGTGGATAGGTGAAAAATGATAAGGGTAAATGAAAAAGAAGTGATAGTCAAACCAGTGTATTCACGAAACTGAGGACCTCGAGCTCAGTAATATCGAGGGCCTCGAGGATAGTCCTTGGACGTTTATAATGAACAATAAATGGAGAACAATAAATGAAGACCAATAAAGCTGTAGAGTAATGTTTGAGCACGTTGAACGAGGAAAGCAGAGGATGTTCTATTGTAGTGAATATTTATGTGTTTTACAAAATGATAGGAAGCCCCTTTATATAGGAGGAGAGAATCCCAACATAAAACATGTCTAATTATGACAAAGTAATGTTGTTGGTACAACTGTGTAACGGCTTAGTACGGACTTGTACTATCTCTTGCAGACCTTATTAGATCTAACCACGTGTACTTGGGAATTTTCCCGCCTTTCCACGACGTTCATCAATTTAATACTGCCTCAAGGTAAGCCGCGGCGGGCCTTCGAAATGCTTCTCTCAAGGTATGCACTTCCAGGCCGAGCCTCAGACTCTACTTCAAGCCTCTCGAGATCGGGCTTGGCATGTCATAGGTGTCTCGATATCGGGAGCCCCGGTACCTACCGTATACAGATAGCCCCGCGTTTCTTGGAATGAAATAATAAGAAACGATTTGAATTCTTTGACTCTTCGATGTACCCATCATATCGTCGATCACGTGATGTCAGCGATTGATGTGACAAAAAAGATGTTCAAAATTCACGCTTGCACAACTCTCGAAAAGCTTTGAATCGATTATGGCGGTTGACCGTCCTTTTGTCTTCTCTAACACGCACAGCTGACCCTTATAAATACCCCAATCCTTCATTCCTTAAACTTTTACTTTTCACCACATCTTCAGACCTTCAACAACTCTTCTTACTTATTTCTTGTGTTCATCTTTCAACCAATTCTTTGCTTTTCTTTTGAAAATTTCAGCAAAAATGGTAAAGACCCCTAAAACCGTTCCCCAAAATGAGAAAACTCCTTAATCAACACGCTCGTCTAAGAGAAAATAGTGGTGCCTCCTCGTATTGAGGAGTGTATTCTCGGACCTTGTGAAACGTCCTCTGAATTCAAGGTCGACAAACCTTCTTCGACACCGTGGCGATGTGAACCCATGTCTCGATACATATTGACACTGAGAAAGTGAAGGCTGACTGCCGCTGGGGGGAGGCGGTACAAGTGGAGATTCCTTCACGTGAGGAAGACATAACAACATATAAAGCCGGTTTCCTTTGTGTGTACACATATCCTTTCACCCTAGGTCCGGTAGAACCATCCTCGCCATAGATAGACCCAGTGATCCTCGATTTCTGCAGACAATATCGGGTGACACTCGTCCAAGTCTATCCATCATTATGGTGCATCGTTTACTTGATTAGTTACTTTTCAAACATGGTCGAGAGGATGCCTTTTACCCTCGACCATATGATTAGAATGTATTGCCCCCGACTTTATCGAGGCAGCCTGATTAAGCTACAATGTCGAGCTTCGAAGGTCTTCTTTGCCAACATCGACGAGGATAAGGATAGAGGGTGGATGAGCTGCTTCATTCAAGTTAGGGCCTCGGACCTGATCCCTGCTGAAAAGATGCCATTCCCCGAGAAATGGAATATGAATCGTAAGTGAACATGTTTAATCAATCCCTTTAAACTAACTCCCTTTGATGATGCATCTATCGAGTGGTATCCTTGTGCGGTCAGGGATCTCCCGGGTTGTGTCCGACTACTTGATTAGACCTGCTCGTATATCAAGAGCATATGGCGCAACTTGGCCAAGACCCGATGGGAGGCTAAAAACCATGGTGAGTTTTTATTTCTGTCATACTCGAACTCCTTAGAGAGAATATCTTTCGATAACATTCTCACCCTTTGCATTTATCCTTTGCGCTTATGCAAGCCTAGGAGAGGCCGTTTTGATGAGGGAATCCCGCTTGAGGAAGCAGATACCCCAAAGCCCATTAAGGAGAAGAAAAAAGAAGAAGAAATCACCAATTGAGTCCCAAAAGCCGAAGAAGGCTAAAGTTCAATAACCGAAGGCCGATTTAGCGGCCTTAACTTGGGAAGCGGCTGAAAGTCTTCCTGCTGAGGATGCAGATAATGATGACTTTCCGCTAGTACTTAGGGGAAGCGGAAGCATCGTTGCTTCGAGGTCTACTGAGACGAAGGTGGCCGATCCGGAAGCTATTGGTGTGGGGGTTGCCGAGGCAATTCCAACTCGAGCTGGGGAAGTTCTTAAAGGGAGCTTAGACGAAGTCCCCGGGCTGACCAACGACCAAAACACATTGGGTGCTGAAGGACACTTAGTTGATGAGCTTGAAGGAACTAATAACGAAGCCTCTCGAACAATAGGGAAGGACTCGGTAGAGCCGCTTGGGGCAATCAATGTAGATGATTTTCCAACGGGCCCGTCATTCTCTCCTGGGCAAATACGAGATGCCCAAGATATGAAGACTCCTGACATGGGGGAATCCCACGGGGAGAATAAGATGTTTGAAGTCTATTTTTCCGGGATCGAAGAAGGCTTTGATCTTAATGCCTCGCTTGTTTTCAAAGAAGCCGAGAAGCTTTGTAAACAGGTGATCTTTTGACTTGACAACTGTTCTTTGAGTTTTGATTCTCACTTTTCTAATTTCTTTCCTTTATGCTTTTAGGTCGTACTTCTCTACATCCAGGCCTTTTCCAAGTCACAATTTGAGCTGGCCCACTGTGCGGAAGAGTATAGGAAGCTCTCTTCGGAGTTGAACGAGCTCAAGGCTCTTTATGCCAAACGGGAGGGAGAGTTAACTGACCTTTGAGCACATTTGGAGAGGATGTCTCGAGAGCGAGCCGATCTCGATGAGCAGGTAACGCAGCCTTCGCGGGCTTACTTTTATGCTTATTCACTTTAGCGTTTAATGCCTTAACTCGATATTTGCAGCTTAAGTAGATGGATGACCTGGTGGGGAAACTCCGAGAGGAGATTAAGGTCAGAGATACCGAGACCCTCGGGCTCAAGCAGCGTATAGATGAGGTAGCCTCCGAGAAAGAAACCCTTCGAGAGAAATTGACCTAGGCTAAGCATCAACTCCAAGGGGCGATGGGAGAAAGCAGTAAGTATAAGGATCTCCATGCTGAATCAGCTGCTGCGCTGTCCAAGATTAAGTCCGAGATTGATGAGCTCATATACTCGTATCGGGAAGATGCTGTTGCTACAAATACTCGGGCTAAGAAGGCATCTACTGAGGCCGATCTCAAACTAACTCGAGCCCTTGACCATGCCAGTGGGAATATCGAAGGCATGCTCTCGAGGAAGCACAAGCAGAGGGCTTCGATCTTTCTGCTGAGATCGAAAGAGTGAATACCCCAGAAGAAGATTCGGTAGCTTCGCTTATTTCTGATGATAATTTGGCTAGTGGCTCGGAAGGCAATGAAGATGAGGACGAAGTCCCCGAGGGAGAAGAGGCCGCTGATGACCAGGGGGCCGAGGGTCAAACCGTCGAAGGCACTACTCCTAAAGGGACATCATCTGATCAAGTGACCCCGTCAGTAGATTAGGCTTCTATTTGTTTCTTTTTTCTGTAAGGGCTCCAAGCGTGAGCTTTGTAAATATATTTTGTGAACTCTTATTATATATGAAAGAATCTTCACTTTTCGTCACATTCCTGTCTTTCCTTTGCTTTTTTGGAATAAAATTTGATGCTTGTCGATAACCAATCCGATGTGTTGGACTTATAATATAAAACCCTTAGGTTTTTATGCTCGATAAAAAATCGATAATAGGCGACCACTTTCGGGTCAAATCTTTGAGCTATGCCTTAACTCCGGACCCGAACTCGAATGAGGCCTCGAGTGCAGCGTGCTTTGACTTTTAAGTTCTTTGGGTGTCGACACTTAGGTTTTAAGATATTGGCCCTTAGGCTATTTTCAATTTGACCCTTAAGTTCTTTAGATTGGCCCTTAGGCTCTTTAGGTTGGTCCTTAGGATCTTTTTAGATTGGGTCGATTCGACCACTAATATGGCTATAAGTTTCCCCCATTCTGCCTAAAGACTTTTAAAGTTTTGTTATGACTTGACATGTTTTGTGTTCGTCTGATTTTTCGATGGCTAATTTTTTCGAAGCGTTTTCGTTGTTCGGGGTTGACATTGTCGAATCTCCTTTTCTTATACCGAGGGTATCCTGATTAACCATTTTTTTTCGAAGTATTTGAAGGCCTATAGTTTTATGGAGGAAGTCGGACGTCTCCGAACCGCATTAATTTGGCTGTAGCCTTTTTATATGACCATGGTCTTTATATTAGGCCGTATCCGTTATTCCCCGGATGAGATTACCTCGGCCTCTATATCGAGGGTATGCCTTTTTAGGGGTCTTACAAGTTCGAATATATATCCTTGGCCTTAATATCGGGGTTATGCCCTTTTAAGGTCTTACAAATTTGAGTATGCGTCATTGAGGTCTTATAGATTCGATGTTGCCTCATTGAGGCCTTACAAGTTCGAGTATTGATGACTCGATAAGCTGACTGTTGATGTCAGTCCCCGAGTGTTCGAGAGTTTTTGTCCCTTGAGCCGTTTCATGTGGAAATAGTAAACTTCTTTGAGGCATAAAGCATTCTGATAAGTAAAGATGCTTCTTTGATTACATGATACAAGCGTACATGTTTTTGCCATCGGGGGCTCGACTATTTTACACAGGCACGACTCATTTGACGTTTGGCACGATACAACATTCTCCTATCGAGGCCCTCTTTGGAATAACTTGATTTCAAAGTAACCTCCTAGGGTGATGCCCCCCCCATAAATCGAGGTTGATTGAAAAGAAAACTTGAATACTTGTTGAGTTTTCCTTAGGTAGCAAGTATTTGTTGCCTCGTTAAAAAACTTTGCCGGTAAAACCCATTTGGGATAAAACCCGATCAAAGAGGAAAAGAGTGCAACGAAAGCTTTAAAACCCAAGGTCTTCAAGTTGAAGGGTGCTTCGACGTCTCCCATCGAACACCTGTAAGACGTTAGTATGAAAAATAAAAAAGGAGAAGGTTATACCTCAGGAGTAATAGCGTTTGAACATCGAAATGTTCCAATTGCTTGGTAGTTGCTGGCCTTCCATGGTGCTGAGTTTGTAGGACCTCTTGCCTACTACTACGAGGACGCGGTATGGTCCTTCCCAACTAGAGCTTAGCTTCCCTTCATTTGGGTTTCGAGTGTTGAGGGTGACTTTCCTTAGAACTAAGTCCCCGACTCCGAAGTAGCAGATATTTGTTCTTCTTTTGTAGTACCTTCCGATCCTTTGTTTTTTGAGTGGCCATTCGAACCAACGCAGCCTCGCGCTTTTCATCTAATAGCTCGAGGGTGGTGTTCATGGCCTCATTGTTTGAATCCTTGGTGGCATGCTGAACTCTAATGCTCGGTTCCCTGACCTCGACTGGTATCAATGCCTCGGAGCCATATACATGAGAGAAATAGGTCTCCCTTGTGCTTGACTTCGAAGTTGTTCGGTATGCCCATAGCACCCCGGGAAGCACTTCTCTCCATTTCCCCTTTGCATTTTCTAACCTCTTCTTTATGTTTTGAATGATAGCTTTGTTCGTGGACTTGCCTGACCATTTGCACTTGGATGGCAAGGCGTTTATAAGATCCTTTTGATTTTATCATCCTCGAGGAACTTCGTTACCTTGCCTGCCGATGAACTGCTTCCCATTATCACATGTAATCTTGGAGGGGATCCCGAATTGGCATATGATGTGATCCCATATGAAGTCGATGAATTCTTTTTCTCTTACCTTCTCGAAGGCCTGCGCTTATACCCATTTCGAGAAGTAGTCAGTCATAAACACGATAAATCTAGCTTTACCTAGCGCCGTTGGTAGGGGGCCGACGATGTCCATCCCCCATTTCATGAATGGCCAGGGGGACAGAACTGAGGGTAGTTGTTCACCGGGTTGATGAATCATTGGTGCAAATATTTGACAATTGTCGCATCTTTGAACAAATTCCTTGGTGTCCTTCTCCGCGTAATCCTAGTAGTAACCCGCTCTGATCACTTTCCGAACGAGGGAATCGGCACCGGAGTGATTTCAACAAGTGCCTTCATGGATTTCTCGTAGTATATAGGCAGTGTCCCCCGGTCCCAAGCATACTGCTAGTGGCCCGTCGAAGGTCCTTCTGTACAATGTTCCATTCTTATCGAGTGAAAATCGGGCTGCTTTAACTCGAAGGGCCCTCGACTCTTTTGGGTCCGGGGGGAGCTTCCCGTGTTTCAAGTAATCGATGTACTTTTTCCTCCAATCCCATGTTAGAATTTTTGAGTTGATTTCAGCATGGCCTTCTTCGACCACCAATTTCGATAGTTGTACGATGGTCCCCGGGATTATGTAATCTTTTTCGACAGACAAACCCAAATTTGCGAGTGCATTGGCCTCGCTGTTTTGTTCCCGAGGTATGTGAACCAGAGTCCACTCTTTGAAGCAATGTAATGTCACTTGAAGCTTGTCCAGGTATCTTTGCGTCCTATCCTCTCGAACCTCGAAGCTCCTATTCACTTGGTTTACGACCATAAGAGAATCACATTTTGCTTCGATGACCTCTGCTCCTAGGCTTTTGGCTAGTTCGAGACCTGCAATCATGGCCTCATACGCGACCTCATTGTTAGTCAACTTTGAAGTTTTTATAGATTATCTAATTATGCCGCCCGTAGGCGGTTTTAGGACTATACCAAACCCGGAACCTTTCACATTTGAGGCGCCGTCGGTGAAGAGGGTCCATACCCCCGATGACATGCTCGTTTTTAGCAGAAGTTCCTTCTCCACTTTGGGTATGAGGGTAGGCATGAAATCGGCCACGAAGTTTTCCAAAATTTAAGACTTGATGGCTGTTCGAGTTTGATACTCGATATCATACCCTTCGAGTTCGTTATCCCATTTGGTCAATCGCCCTGATAGTTCGGGCTTATGCAAAATGTTTCAAAGGGGATATGTAGTTAACACACATACATGGCCAGAAGAGAATCACATTTTGCTTCGATGACCTCCTGTTTGTTGATACCCATTTTTTCCCAAATTATGTTTCTAACTTGCATATAAGCTTTCAAAATCACTCTTTAAAATAATGAGTATTTGTTCCTATTTTCCCTATTTTATTAAATTATTTTCATGTTTATTCAATATTTCATATTTAAATAATTATTCATAAATTATGTTACAAATAATTTCAAAAATGTTTCCCAGCTCAGTATGCTATGTTTCTCCATTATAATCCAATTATTTCACAAATTAGCCAATTGGGTCTCGTTTAATTTTAATTACAGTGATTTTACAATTATAGCTCGATTGAATACTTTGTATTGTTTTAATTCGAAACTTATGCATTTTTTACACTTAATATTATTTAATTACTGTAGTTTCACCTATTTAAACTTAATTTCAGTTTTTATATAATTATTAGCTATTTTTACTAATCATTTATCTACTTTTTATGGGTATTTAACAATTAGCCCCCTTTTCTTTAAAACATAGCCAAAATTATACCCAACCCATCTGATTTCATTAACCTAATTAACCGCAGCCCAAACCCAATTCCATACCTGGCCCAACCCCGAATCAATCTGAGTCGTTGATCAAATTAGATCAACGGCCCAGATTTTCCTTACCTTAATTAATTCAAACGACCCCCCTCACCAACCCCTCATTTCTGTCGAGACCCTTCATCTCTCTATCTCCCATCTCTCTCTCTCTCTAAGTCTCTAGAGACTTCTGTCTCTCCGTCTCCGATAAAGCTCCTCCGCCTTCCTGCGGCCATCTCCGACCACCTTCATTTCGACTACAAGCCTCCATGGTGTCTCCTCCTCATCTCTAAAGCCCTCGAGGGTCTGGGCCCTGCCGACTTGCACATGGGGCTCCTGCTTTGGTTGTTTTCGGCCTCTCCGGTGGGGTTTTGGACACGACCACGCCATATCTACCACGATCTTTGAGTTTCACGGCAGGTTCTCTTGTTATCTCTGATTCTCCCTGAAACCCTAATTTTTGCCTAAACCTCTCAGATCTCTAGTATTTTAACAATTCGAGCCTATTTCTCTATGTTTTACATTGTTCTTGACTCAGTCTTTAAGAATCTTCAATTTTTAAATGTTTTACTTCCTTTTTAAAACTAGGGTTTCTTAGAACCTTTTTATGCTTGTTTTAAACTGAGTTTCTCCTTGCTTTTAAGTCTGTTCTCTGTATATCATGATGATTCTGTGATTTTACTATCTTTTATATTGCTTGTGTTAAAAAACCTAATTTTCTCTAGACTTTTATGTTTGGTTCTGTATATTGGCATGGCTGCTCGTTTCTCTTTGCTTAAGTTTTTGTGGTTATCTGCCTCAAACATGTTTACTGAGTCCTATCAGCTTAACTCATACCACCACTATGTGCTTATGTCTATCTCGATTGTTCAGACTTGCACCTTTCTACTAGCACTTGTTTAACCTGCTTGCTCACTATGTCTGGTCATTCTTGTCTATTTATATGATGAATCTAGAATTGTGGCTCCTTCTTTGATTGATTCCGGATTCCATATTTTGGGGTTTGATTGACAGGTTTTCCTTTAAACCCTCAATCTCTATTCAAAATTAACTGATTCGACTGTGGTACTTTATTCTTATTGTCTATTTCCTTAATTAGAATATTTTTTGAACTTAGCCTTGATTGTTTACTCTGTACTTAATAATCTTTGATCCTTTCCTATTTAGTCTTGTGCTGACTTTATTTTACCTTATATGCTATATGTCTTACCGTTTGAGTTTTTAAATCCCTTGACTTAAGGGAACCGTGTCTTAATTTTCACACTGATTGATTCTGACTACTTTTATTACCATGCCATTGTGATTCTTACCATACTTTGCTACTCGTTTTTCAACTATAAAAAGCCTTAGTTTTTCACAAACACAGGGACAAACTTGTGATTAAGAATTCTCTCTCACATTAAAGCTCTCTACTCTATTATTTTAGTCTTTTGTTCTTGATTACTATTAGTCGGCTATAAGCCTAGGCTAACCATTGTGCGCTTTCTCTTGCTCTTTCATTCTGCTTGCTTTCTTTTCACTGGTATGTCCTACTTTTAATTTTAATGTTTCACCAACAACATGATTTTCTACTTGTTTCAATTCTTATTGTTCTTAATCTGTTTCTACTTATGGTTCCTCTGTGAAACCTGTAATTAGAATACACTCAACATGTTATTAACCCCTTGTCATGTGTGTTTTGGGCATATCTATTAACTGCTTTCACAATTGTGTTATACCTCAATCCCCTGACCTTCTCTATGTGACTCCTTTATGGCTGGTTTATGGCTATGACATAGTAAGCAATCTCTGAGCATGTCCAAACCATTCCTAAATCCTTATTTGAATTGTTACAGTTTTATGTCCTACATGTCCCCACTCCCATTGATCCCTGCTTGTAGTATCTGAACCTGTTGTGATTCTGTGTGTACTTTAAATGTTATTCTAGACTACTGCTTACCTGTCTCCTCTAAAAAAAGAAACTTATTTTTTTCAAACTGACTCCTTGGTTTATGAAATCTCTTTCAAACTTTTCTATTTTTCAAACTCACTTCTGGCACTTCACACTATTCCTAGAAACTTAGGTTCCACCCCCTCAGTGTGAGCATTTCTTAGGGAACCTCGTGAGTTCCCTCTGAACTTTGACACACTGAGGGTGGTACTTCCACAATGCACATGATTAAAGGCTTGGCAATATTGTCTGGGTGCGAGCATTGGCCAGGGACCCACGGGGGCCTTAGGGAACTTTGACACACCCAGACTATGAAGGGCTGTGAAACTCGAAAGGATTGAGGTTGGAAGATATGGGCCTGATTGAAGGCTCCCTATAGAAATAGCTTCTTATTTTCCTTTCAGTAATGTAATTTATTATCCTGGGTTTGTAATAATCTGTAAATAACCACTTGGGGCTGGACAGTGAATACGGGAGGGGACTATGCTTGTTTGATATAGTATGGGTAGAAATCATGATTATAGAATTTACTTCACCTATGTGTGCAATAGTATCATGCGCAGGACATGCTTGCCATGCATTAGAAGCCATGTTTAGGTTGTTTACTTCAGCATCTCTACCATACTCATGTTTATCTTAAAAATCCTGTTCACAGTTAAATAACTATAAGGACAGTTGTTGTAATGTTATTGCCTCTGCATTTTCACAATTACCACATCTAGAAATCATGTCTTAGGTTTCATAATAACAGTCAAGTATCAATGTGTGCATTAGATACCATGTTACCCTAGGATCTACTTTCAGCATGTCTATCTCACGTTTTAATGTTAAGTACTCTGCTGAACATCTAGAAAGGAACGTACTAGGTTTAATCACGCCCTTGTATTGCCTGTGTATCTGATAACCTCGCTGAAATATGTTCAAAGGTTGGAAAAACGTTTTTCTGCATTTTAACTAAAACCGGTTTTATGCTTAATATTCTATCTGCATGCTCAGATACCATACCCATAGGATTTTCGTTCTCACCATATGTTTTTTAAAATCAAGTTTAAAGACTTGCATTTCCACTGATTTTGTAAAATGAATAGTCAGTATACCTATTCGGACGCCTAGGAAAACTTTAGGCCTAATACTTATTAAAACCAAAATCAACTGTTTTATGTATTGCCTGTATCAACATGGTCTTCAAAACCAATCCCCCTTTTCCGAAACCCCTTAGAACTTTGTTGTTTGTTACTACCCTCAAATCATGCTTTGCTTATGAATTGCTGGATTTTCAAAACAGTTACCCCTTTTCAGAATTACGTACCAAATCCTTCTGTTTATTTAAATCACTGCTCTGCTTTCAAACTACTGATTTCTAAAATTATTGACTCACTCCCCTTTTACTAAAATTCATTTAAACTGCTGACCCCTACTCTGTTTTGAACTACTAGATTTCCATAATCAGTCACTCCCTTCTGTAAATGACTCTTCTTATTTTTTTTTTAAAAATCCTGCTTTGCCTTCAAATTACTGAGTCTTCAAATCATTCATTCCCTTTTCTAAAACTCATTGAAACCTACTGTTTTAAGTTCTAACTTTGAGACCTTTAGTGTGTTTGATACGTGCTATCTTACGGGTTTATTTGTGGAGGGATGTATGAGCCCCCTTAACTGTTTATGTGAATCCCTTACGTGCAAGTCCTAATTGTTTTATCTATCTCTTAGAATTTTACCTTTGAAACCTAGGGGTTCAGCCCAGTACTCACCTTGTAGGATTTAGCAGTCCTAAACACCCTCCGAGACTTATAGAATGGGACGGGTAATGGCACGCAATAAGCTTTCGTGACCAACACACGCGTTTCTAAATGCCTTTGCGGGGTGGGAAGGGTAGAATATGGATATGATGACCGGTGTGCTAATACTACGTGTAGCTCTGACTATCGGGTATTGCATTGATGTGATCCATATTACTTCAAACCTAGGATAATTCTCTCTAATGTTTTACCCTAATGTTTTTCCAAAACCTTTAATAAATATTTTATACTTGTTTGAAATCCCCTCTTACATGTGCCTTGTTTGCTATTTGTTTACCGTCCAAATTCACAAAACTACTTGGCTGGGACCCACAGTTGTGGATCTTGAGGGGTGCCTAACACCTTCCCCTTAGGATAACTTGAAGCCCTTACCCAATCTCTGGTAATGCAAACTAGTTTATGAGTTAGTTATTCTAGGTGCCCTAACGCACCATAAAATTATTAGGTGGCGACTCTTCCTTAAAACGTTTCCTTTAAGGAGTTGTCCAGAATGTCATGAAACCCGATCTCCATGTACCTAACCCGTGCGAGGAAAAAGGGGGGCGCGACAGCATGGCGACTCTGTTGGGGATATTCCCTAGGCTTTTACCATTACAAGTCGCTTTGTGAATTTGGACCTTTAATTTTGTTAAATGCTTGCACCCTTTCCCATTCCCCGCTATATGCTATTAACTGTTTAATTTCGCAAAGTATTTATTTAGCCTAAACGAAACTGATATATCTTCATGTTTTCTTTGTAACTGCTTTCAATTATAACTGTTGTATTTCCCTCCTTTACCGCTTCCCTCTATGTGAAAATACCTGCCTACTTGTTCAAATATTATTTATTACATATCATGCTCCGCATTCATATTCCACTCGTGCCAACAAAATCCTTTAGCAACTCTTACAATGAGTGGTTGCGCTATTCCAATATTACTACCCCTGAATTCGAAAAGGCATATTTGCGGTAAAACTAGTGGATCAGCGGTGCAGTCGACAGTTCTGTGCCTTCCTCCTTGAGTTGTCCGCTCAAGGGTATCGGTCTAAAAACCCCATAGAAACCTTACTCTGTTGAAATGATGCATGCATCATGGTGAAACCTAGCCAGGTTAAACGTGTTGTCCACACAATAGCCTTTAAGATAGCCTAGTCCAAAGTCCATTGGGTTTCCCGGGAACCCGAACGGACACCCTCACGTTCTGTGCATTTATTTGGAGAACTAAATGCTTTTTTCTAATTATTGATGTTAAATAGTCGGGTCCGGTGGGGGTAAGGGCCTAACCATGTTCGCTTTGCAGAAATGAGGCATGAAATCCCCAGATTCGGCATGGTCACCAATATCCACCCCAAATTGCCGAACTGGTGGGAAGATCTTCACTCCAGCGACAAAACTCTCATCAGAAAACACTTGGGCAACCTGCCCTCTCTTTTGGATATTCATCCTAACAAAATGATGGTAGAGGCTGCTACCTTATTCTGGGATTGCGATCGGTCGGTATTCCACTTCGAAAACAATGAAATCACACCGCTGCTGGAAGAAATAGGAGGTTCGGCCGGTTTGGCTTGGGAATCTCCAGGGTTGTTGATGCCTGAGAACTGCACAGGCCAGGGTTTTCTCAAAATGTTGGGTCTGAAGAAAAATCCGGACTTGGTGTGTTTAAAGGATTCGTACATCCCTTTAGATTACTTGTACGAAAGGTTCGGTCATAGAAAATCATACCGCACCTATCAGGACGAGTTCGCCCTCACTTCTCTAGGGCACATCCATCGCCGAGTGTTTGCTTTCATGGTCTGTTTTCTGGGTTTAATGGTGTTCCCGACAAAGAAGGAGAGGATCCACACTAGGTTGGCCATGGTCACTAAGACTTTAATGGAAGGGATCGGCGGACAGGACTTCAACATTGTGCCTATGATCATTACAGACACATACTGAACCTTAGAAATGTGTCAACGAGGAGCAAAACATTTCGAAGGTTGCAACTTATTACTTCAACTTTGGCTCACTGAATATCTGCAAAGGGGTGTCTACCGACAAGACATCCATCGGAGAATCTGGGATGACCATATCGCTTTCCATCACCCAAAGCGGATGAACTATATCCCAGACATGTTCGCTCAGCCGGAAAATGCCGAAGGATGGGTTGAGTTACTGGGGAGTTTGACCGAGGACCAGATTCAGTGGATGTTTGAATGGTTCCCAACGGACGAGTTTATCATCCGATCCCGAGACGCTTCATTTCTGATACTGAATGGTTTAAGGGGAACGTACCCTTATGTCCCTCTCCGAGTTATGAGGAAAGTAGGGAGGAGGCAGGTTATACCTAGGGTTGAGAAGATGAGCCATCTTCGAGCAGACTTCCAGGATGACGACAACCCTCACAAGTGCCAAGCCCAGCATTTGTGGCACTGCAAGATTGTGCTTGAGAAAGACACCATCGAGCCAGACAAGTATCATGTGGGTTGTACTCGTCGATTCGAGCCAGGATTCGCTCAGGGTCACCGGGTTATAGATGAGAAGGCCGAAGCGCTTCAGTTCAACAATCTATGCAAGAGGCTCCGTGAATGTGAGGATAACCACCACCAGATACATGAGTCCAACAAAAAGCTGATTGAGGAATGGAAGGATATGGCTATCAGCTCCAACAAGAGGCTAGGGTACTTGGAGCGAGGTATAGTCGAGCTGGAGGAAACGTTCATCAAGAGGATAGAGGACTGCAAAAAGGCCGAAGGAGGATATCTAGCCAGGACATACTTATTGCTGGGACTTCGCGAGTTGGGAAAGCTGGTCGAAGGAGCAGGAATTACGAATCTGGGGAAGGTCCTTCTTGGACCAAGTAGATAGGGGTTGTCTTTTATTTTGTCTCCTTTGATGTAATAAGGCCATCAACCAATAGTGACTTTTATTTTTCGCATATTTGGAGTCATTTTGAGATTTGTCTATTTTTATCATCACTAAAATGAGGCATTTAGCATTTCAAGTTCTCCAAATTAATTTGTCGCTAGGCCTACCTCGGGCGCAAAGAGGTTCCCCCAACTTAGGATGCGTTTTACATTTCCGCATTACGTGTTTAAGTTACTGAAATATTCTTTATAATCCTCACTGACTTGGTTACCTTTTTTTTGTTTTTTATTCTGTTCTTTTTCTTATTATTCCCCTTCCCAAAGGTTAGTTCGTGCATTCTGGCATCATCAGTCTATCGCACAAGATCCAAGGGCCCTCCTCCTACTCCTCCTCCTAGTCCTCCTAGGGGCAAAGACAAAGGAAAAAGTAAGATGGAAGAATCCAGCGGCGCCAGACAGGAAAATAGGGTTGAACAGGTAGAGGCCACTGATGGCCGGGGTATTCAGGTTTTGCATGAGAACATGTCACCACTGGAACAAAAGCTGCTGAAATTTCAAGAAGAACTTGATCAAGTCCGGAATCTGGCCTATCTGTCGTTTTCCCTCAATGTCCTTGACGTCACCCCTACACCTCCAGAGAATACCCCAAAACAACCAAATCACCATGCACTTCATCGTCACGCCATTACCCCAAAGAACCAAAACCTCCCAGCACAGTGCAACACTTGCCACAATACTCCACCTCAACCCCCGGAACCTCAGACTCACACAAAAGATCACCTCCTTGCCTACAACAATCCCATCTACGTGGAGACTGTGACTCACTCCATCCCACCTGTCACACATACATTTGAGTCCGATTAGAAGGACCTGCTTATCAAGAATATGGCCGAGGAACTTAGGAAGCTGACTAGCCGAGTCCAGGGTGTTGAAGGAGTCAAGGGGATCGAAGGTCTGAACTATGAAGACCTCTACATACAGCCTGATGTCGAACTGACCGAGGGGTACAAACCTCCAAAGTTCGAGATGTTTGTCGGTACTGGTGATCTAAGGGTCCACCTGAGGACCTACTGTGACAAATTGGTTGGCGTAGGAAAAGACGAAAGGATCCGCATGAAGATATTTATGAGGAGTTTGAAGGGAGATGCATAATCTTGGTATATCAGCCAAGACCCCAAGAAGTGGTCCAACTGGGTAGGTATGGCAACAGACTTCATGGACAGGTTTAGATTCAACACAGAGAACGCACCAGATGTGTTCTATATCCAGAACTTGAAAAAGAAGCCCACAGAAACCTTTCGCGAGTATGCTACTTGTTGGAGGTCGGAAGCTGCCAAAGTCAGGCCTGCTTTAGAGGAAGAACAGATGAACAAATTCTTTGTTCGGGCTCAGGACCCACAATACTATGAACGACTGATGATGGTTGAGGGTCAAAAGTTCTCCGACATTATCAAATTGGGAGAGCGGATTGAAGAAGGTATCAAGAATGGTATGATTACTAACTTTGAAGCTTTACACGCCACTAATAAAGCTCTGCAGTCCGGTGGTGTGTCTAGAAAGAAGGATGTGGGAGCCGTGATGGTTGCACAACAAGCCAAATCCCTGCCTAAATACCAGGTCTATTCCGCACCTCCATTCACATATCAACCCGCTCCAAATTACCAAGCACCCTCACCTTCATACCAAACTCCACCACCCACGTACCAAGCTCCACCACCCACATATCAACCGACTTCACCCAAATACTCCCAAACCGCTCCCATCTACAACACCTATAACTCCCAGCCATCTCACTACCAGTCACCCCCTACCCGTCAAAACTTCCCTAGGCCTCACCCTAACTTTGATCGTCGCCCTCCAAACTAATACACCGCCATAGCCGAGCCCGTTGACCAACTGTATGAAAAGCTCAAAGCTGTTGGTTATGTCACACCTATCCCTACTCATCCCTGAGAACCCTTCTTAGTGGGTTAACCCGTGTGCATACCATTCTGGCATAAAAGGACACACCATCGATGAATGTCGCTCTTTGAAGTATAAGATACAGACCCTTATTGATAACAAGATTATTGTGGACAAGGAATCCGCTCCGAACGTCTGTAACAATCCTTTACCAGACCATAAGGGCGGAGGTATCCATATGATTGAGATAGAAGATGATTGGGATCCCGAGGGGTCAATCGTGTTGATCGCAAAAGGCAATGACCCAAAGAAACCTACAGTTACTCTCAACCCGATCATAGTCCACATTCAACCATCTGAGAATGCTGAGGTGAATATGTCTATCCCACTTGAGTTTGAAGAAGCACCACCTACAAAGGCGAAGGCACCAGTGCCAATTGAGGTTGATTTCGTGTCTCCGGCAAATGCACCCGCACCCTTCGAGGTTGCAGTCTTGCCGCGCAAAGCCCGTGTGCCATTTGAAGTAAGGATAGTCGCACCAGTTCCGGTGGCAATGTCAACCACGCCACCTTTCTATTCAAATGCTATCCCTTGGGATTATGCAGTTAAGGTGAGAAGGAAAAGTAAAAGCGGGTCTGAAGAAGCCATCGCAACACAGGGTATGACAAGAACTGGTAGAGTCTATACCCCTGAGCATTTGGCTGAGTCAAGCAAGCAGGATGCCAACCGGCCTCCCCTCATTGAGACAGGTTCAGATGATCTTTGGAGGAAAATACAGGCTAAAGAATATTCGGTCATCGACCAACTGAACAAGACACCAGCACAAATATCCATTCTCTCTCTGTTGCAGAACTCTGAGACACACAGAAGCGCTTTGCTGAAAAAGTTGAGTGAAGCCTATGTACCGAACAACATCACTAGCGGTGAAATGGCCAACATGGTAGGCCAAGTACTGGAAAGCCACAAAATCACTTTTCACGAAGACGAGTTTCCACCTGACCGTGCAATGCGAAGATTATTTCATAACCAGGATTCTTGTCGATGGAGGGTCCAATCTTAACATATGTCCGCTGATAACACTCAAGAAGTTGGGTAAGGGACTACATGAGATAAAGGACAGAGTGATCAACATGAAGGCCTTCGACGGTTCTCAAAGGTCTACCATGGGAGAGATCAGTCTATGCTTACAGATGGGACCAACCTGGTTCGAGGTAGACTTTCAGGTGATAGATATCCCGGTATCTTACAATTTGCTGTTAGGACGACCATAGATCCATGCCGCTGGGGCTGTGGCCTCAACGCTGCATCTGGCAGTGAAGTCCGAGTGGAACCATCAGGAGGTAATCATTCACGATGATGGTAGCAACCCTATCTATAGCCGTTAGACTATTCCTCTTATCAATGGAAGAAGAAAGCTGGGTGGAGGAACCTACCACCATATCGAGCGGGTCAATGCTGTCGACAAGGACCAATGGTGGGATATCAAGATTGCAAGTATGATGAATTGGCGAGGGTATGAGCCTGGCAAGGGACTCGGCAAGAATCTTCAGGGGATCCCCTAACCCATCAAGCTCAAGAAACATGGTACCACTTTTGGTCTGGGGTATGAGTATACATAGAAAGAATTTAAAAGTTGGTCACCCCCATGGCGCGGTCACTATTACCCCTTGGAGCAACCAATACCTCATTTAGAGCAGACTTTCCAGCAGGCTGATGTCATCTATGGGACCGATGAAGAAGAAGCACTGGCGGCAATGAGGAACTTGTTTCTAGACGACGGGGACATGGATTGCTGTGTTGTTTTCGAGGAGGAGGGGGAGGAAGGCCCTTCCATACAGGCAGTGAGAAAGGGAACATATCTCAGGAACTGGTCTGTCCGGACGACCAAAGCCCGTCGAGCTTCGGGGTAGCAAGGCTAAAAACAAGCATTTACTGCTTTATTTACCAAGTAATTTTCCCTTTCTACATTTTCCATTCATGCAATAAGATTTTCGATGTTCAAAACCTTTATTCAATTTATCAAAGCATTTTTAATTTCCTTATGAATCTTATATTTATTTGCTCCTGTTTTCTCCCATTACTTTATCTATACAACACTATTATTACTTATCTTGATGAACCGATGATTGTGACGTGCAATGAGACAACGCAACAAACAGACATTGATTCAGAGGAAGACGATATACCCGATGAGATTTTCAAGGAAATTGAGAACTTTGAGAACAGACCTAAGTCCAACCTGGACGAGACTGAAGTTATCAATCTGGGGAATTCAGAGAACGTCAAGGAAACATGGATCAACATTCATTTGTCTCCATCAGAAAAGAAGGAATACACAGAGTTTTGAAAGGAGTATGAGGACATATTCGCCTGTTCGTATGATGACATGACTGGTCTAAGTACATTTATTGTGGCTCACAAACTGCCAACCAATCCAATGTGTCCACCGGTAAAGAAAAAGCTTAGAAAGTTCAAACCCGACATGAGTTTGAAAATCAAAGAAGAAGTTACCAAGCAGACCAACGCCAAATTTCTCCGGGTAGTTGAGTACCCGACATGGTTAGCTAACATTGTACCTGTGCCGAAGAAGTACGAGAAGGTCAGAGTCTGTGTCGACTACCGGGATCTCAACCGGGCCAGTCCGAAAGATGACTTCCCTTTGCCAAATATACACATTCTGATTGACAACTGCGTCAAACATGAGTTACAGTCATTCGTAGATTGCTTCACTGTTTATCATCAAATTTGGATGGATGAAGAAGATGCTGAGAAAACGACGTTCATTACGCCATGTGGAGTGTACTGTTACAAGATGATTCCATTCGGCCTAAAGAACGCAGGGGCCACGTACATGAGGTCTATGACCACCATATTCCATGACATGATTCACAAAGAGATTGAGGTATATGTGGACGGCGTCATTATCAAATCAAAGAAAGTTGATGATCACATGGAAGATTTGAGGAAGTTCTTCAACAGGTTGAGAAAATACAATTTGAAGCTGAACCCTGCGAAGTGTGCATTCGGAGTTCCTGCTGGGAAATTACTAGGGTTCATTGTAAGTCGCTGGGGAATAGAATTGGATCCATCCAAAGTCAAAGCCATTCAGGAATTTCCACCATCGAAGAACAAGAAGGATGTTATGAGTTTCCTGGGGAGACTTAATTACATCAGTCGATTCATAGCACAATCTACAGTCATTTGTGAACCGATCTTCAAGATGCTAAAGAAGGATGACGCAACCAAGTGGACCGGGGATTGTCAAAAAGCTTTTGACAGAATCAAGGAGTATTTTTCAACGCCGCCAATTTTGGTACTGCCTGAGCCTGTTAGACCTTTGTTACTCTACCTTGCGGTATTGGATGAAGCTTTCGGTTGCGTTCTTGGGCAACATGACGAAATAGGAAGAAAGGAGCAAGCGATCTACTACCTCAGCAAGAAGTTCACCCCACATGAGGCCCGATATTCTTTATTGGAATGCACTTGCTGTGCTTTGACTTGGGTCGCCAAGAAGCTAAGGCACTACTTCTGTGCCTACACAACATACCTCATATCCAGGATAGATCCACTAAAGTACATCTTGCAGAAGCCCATGCCTACTGGCAAGCTAGCCAAATGGCAAATCCTGTTGAGCGAGATTGACATACATAACTCAAAAAGTTGTCAAAGGACATGCACTAGCAGACCATCTTGCTGAGAATCCTGTGGGCGGAGAATACGAACCCCTGAAAACGTATTTCCCCGATGAAGAGGTATCATTCGTAGGAGAAGACATTGCAAAATCCTACGACGGTTGGATGATGTTCTTTGATGGAGCAGCAAACTTCAAAGGGGTTGGTATTGGAGCAGTCCTGATATAAAAAACCGGTCAGTATTATCCGGTATCCGCAAAACTCAGATTTCCATGCACCAACAATATGGCTGAATATGAGGTCTGCATCTTAGGGCTCAACATGGCCATCAACATGAACGTCCAGGAGTTGTTAGTGATTGGTGACTCAGACTTACTGGTACACCAGATACAAGGAGAATGGACAACCAAGAATTCCAAGATATTTCCATATCTACATCATGTACAGGAGTTGAGAAAGAGATTCACAAAGGTAGAATTTCAGCATGTCCCCAAAATCCAGAATGAGTTCGCTGATGATTTGGCTACTCTGTCATCCATGATCCAGCATCCAGATAAGAATTTCATTGATCCTATTCCAGTGAAAATCCACAATCAGCCCACTTACTATGCCCATGTCGAAGAAGTAGCAGACGAAAATCCTTGGTTCCATGATATCAAGGAGTACTTGGAAAAGGGAGAGTACCCAGAGCTTGCAAATACTACTCAGAAACGCACACTTCGGAGATTGTCCAACAATTTCTTTCATAGCGGAGGAATCCTTTATAGGAGGACTCCCGATTTGGGGCTATTAAGGTGTGTTGACGCAAAGGAAGCATCAAAATTATTGGAGGAAATTCACGCAGGGACCTGCGGCCCACATATGAACGGGTTTGTTTTAGCAAAGAAGATACTTCGAGCCGGTTATTTCTGGATGAACATGGAAACGGACTGCATCCAGTATGTCCTAAAGTCCCACCGCTATCAGGTACGTGGGGATATGATAAAGGTACCTCCCAGTGATCTTAATGCAACAAGTTCACCATGGCCGTTCGCCGCCTGGGGCATGGACGTCATTGGACCAATCGAGCTTGCCGCCTCTAACGGACACAGGTTTATTCTGGTTTCCATTGATTATTTCACCAAATGGGTCGTAGCAGCATCCTACAAAGCAGTTACTAAGAAAGTCGTGGCCGATTTCGTCCGCGACCGCATTGTTTGTCAGTTCGGAGTTCCAGAGTCAATCATCACCGATAATGTCTCCAATCTCAATAGTGACATGATGAAAGCTGTGTGTGAAACCTTCAAGATCAAACACAAGAACTCCACAGCTTACAGACCTCAAATGAATGGAGACGTTGAGGCTGCCAACAAAAACATCAAAAAGATATTGAGAAAGATGATAGAAAAGCCTAAGCAGTGGCATGAGAAGTTATCATTTGCTTTGTTGGGGTAACGCACCACAGTCTGCACGTCAACCGGGGTAACTCCTTATATGCTAGTTTATGGTACAGAAGCCGTTATTCCTGCCGAAGTTGAGATTCCATCTCTGAGAATCATACAAGAAGCTGAGCTCAACGACGCAGAATGGGTAAGGAGCCGTTATAAGCAACTAGCCCTCATAGACGGAAAGAGAATGAACACAGTCTGTCATGGCCAATTATATCAGAACAGAATGACCAGAGCCTTCAACAAGAAAGTCAAGCCGAGACGATTCACACCAGGGCAATTGGTGCTAAAGAAAATCTTTCCACATCAAGACGAAGCCAAAGGGAAATTCTCTCCCAACTGGTAAGGCCCGTACATGGTTCATATAGTGCTAACAGTAGGAGCATTTATACTTGCACAAATGGACGGAGAAGTATGGCCGAAGCCGATCAACTCAGATGCACTCAAGCGCTACTATGTGTAACTCTTTATGCTTTTCTCAAATGATGTAACTGAACTACGCTTGACCTGATTACCGTTTAAGAGGGGATACATAGGCAGCCCTATGGGTTCGGTCATATTTTAATAAAATTTCATTTCCCCCACGAATGGAAACTGGGGCAGAATTTTGAGGAGGGACCTCAAAATTCCGGAGCAAGTCCATCCCAAGTGCCGCACGAGCAGCAGCCAGAAGCATTCACCCATCAAACTGGGGAAGAATTTTGAGGAGGACCCTCAAAATTCCGTAGCAATAGAGGTTGCAATGTCTTGAACCGCGTCGTGGTCGTCAGTTCATCCAAAGAAAATTATTTTAAATTATATGTTATATTTGTATAAAACCATGCATATTTATTTCTCAAAACAGCTAGTTTAACAACGCTACCCCTGTGATAAAAACAAAGTTATCATTATCAAGCAAATAGGCCAAGCCAAGCCAAGCCAGCGAGGATGCGAACTAACCCTCCCCTTTACAGAACTCACGATTCTTCTTTGGATGCAGGCACAAAGACGGCGAAAGCCCAAAATATATTATTATCCCCCGCATGACGTATATCTCTCAAGGACACACTCTCAAACTCGTCGCACATGCCGACGCTTATTATCATCGCAAAACAATGCTTCATTCGCAACAATCGTATCGCCGCAGTTATCATCAGCTTAGAACCCTTACTGTCATGTTATTTCCTGCATTTCATAAGGCTACCATTCTGCCTTCCGAGGTTCCACGCTACCTCCCCCTGCATTTTATTTCCTGCATTGCATAAGGCTACCATTATGCCTTCCGAGGTTCCACACTACCTCCTCCTGCATTTTATTTCTTGCATTGCATAAGGCTACCATTCTGCCTTCCGAGGTTCCACACTACCTCCCCCTGCATTTTATTTCTTGCATTGCATAAGGCTACCATTCTGCCTTTCGAGGTTCCATGCTACCTCCCATCTGCTTTTTCGGAGCAACCACCTTTCATGACATTACTTATTCTTGCTTCCTTTCGGGCTAAGATCTGCTTCTCTTTTTCTTTTGCAAATCGCAAGACTAAACTTTGTCTCGTTAGCATCATACTAATGCATCCTTCATGGGCTGAAATATCGCCAACTTGTCCAAGGGCATCATCATTCAGAGGCACCTTCTTTATGGCCTGAGAATATCATTTCATGGCCCGAGGATCTCTTTTATTCAACTTGCATATCATTATTCAAAGGCATCAGGGTTCGGAGGCACCATCATCATGGCCCGAGAACATCATTTCATGGCCTGCGAATCCCGCATCAAGCGATTCATGGCCCAGGACATCATGGTCTAAGGACATCATTCTCAATTGTCCAAAGACAACATTCATAGTCCGACGGGAACCTGCATCATGTTTATATTACGCACAATATACGCTTGTTATTTATTTGCAGGTAACCCGGCCGGGACAGCCAGCTAGGCAGGAGCGGACCGCTCTGGTTCCCCAAACGACCCCGTAGGACCTTCCTATTTTGACCTTACCTCGCACGTTGCGTCCGTCCTTGTAAACCGTCATCGGTATACTTCACCGGTGATTCCGGAACTACATATGGCCTGATTCCTGTAAAACCAGGGATATGTAGGCAGCTCAGAAGCCAGGGTGCGGCCTGAATCTTTCATACTGTTTCTACTCGGTCAAAATTGGCCATCATGTCTTTACCCGACAACTCTTTCATCCTTCCCGGGTAAAGAGGCGCAACTGTTGATACCCAATTTTTCCCAAATTATTGTTCAAACTTGCATATAAGCTTTCAAAATCACTCTTTAAAATAATGAGTATTTTTCCCTATTTTCCCTATTTTATTAAATTATTTTCATGTTTATTCAATATTTCATATTTAAATAGTTATTCATAAATTATGTTACAAATAATTTCAAAAATGTTTCCCAGCTCAGTATGCTATTTTTCTCCATTAGAATCCAATTATTTCACAAATTAGCCAATTGGGTCTCGTTTAATTTTTAATTACAGTGATTTTACAATTATAGCCCGATTGAATACTTTGTATTGTTTTAATTCGAAACTTATGCATTTTTTACACTTAATATTATTTAATTACTGTAGTTTCACCTATTTAAACTTAATTTCATTTTTTATACAATTATTAGCTATTTTTACTAATCATTTATCTACTTTTATGGGTATTTAACAAATTAGCCCCCTTTTTATTTAAAACATAGCCAAAATTATACCCAACCCATCTGATTTCATTAACCCAATTAACCCCAGCCCAAACCCAATTCCATACCCGGCCCAACCCCGAATCAATTTGAGTCATTGATCAAATTAGATCAACGGCCCAGATTTACCTTACCTTAATTAATTCAGACGACCCCCCTCGCCAACACCTCATTTCTGTCGAGACCCTTCATCTCTCTATCTCCCATCTCTCTCTATCTCTAAGTCTCTAGATACTTCTGTCTCTCCGTCTCCGATAAAGCTCCTCTGCCTTCCTCCGGCCATATCCGACCACCATCTTTTCGACTACAAGCCTCCATGATGTCTCCTCCTTCATCTCTAAAGCCCTCGAGGGTCTGGGCCCTGCCGACTTGCACCTGGGGCTCCTGCTTTGGTTGTTTCCGGCATGTCCGGTGGGGTTTTGGACACAACCACGCCATATCCACCATAATCTTTGAGTTTCATGGCAGGTTCTCCGGTTATCTCTGATTCTCCCTGAAACCCTAATTTTTGCCTAAACCTCTCAGATCTTTGGTATTTTTTACGATTCGAGCCTATTTCTCTATGTTTTACATTGTTCTTGACTTAGTCTTTAAGAATCTTCAATTTTTAAACGTTATACTTCCTTTTTAAAACTAGGGTTTCTCAGAACCTTTTATGCTTGTTTTAAACTGAGTTTCTCCTTTCTTTTAAGTCGGTTCTCTGTATATCATGATGATTATGTAATTTTACTATCTTTTATCTTTCTTGTGTTAAAAACCCTAATTTTCTCTAGACTTTTATGTTTGGTTCTGTATATTGGCATGACTTCTCGTTTCTCTTTGCTTAAGTTTCTGTGGTTATCTTCCTCAAACATGTTTACTGAGTCCTATCAGCTTAACTCATACCACCACTATGTTCTTATGTCTATCTCGATTGTTCAGACTTGCATCTTTCTACTAGAACTTGTTTAACCTGCTTGCTCACTATGTCTGGTCATTCTTGTCTATTTATATGATGAATATAGAATTGTGGCTCCTTCTTTGATTGATTCCGGATTCCATATTTTGGGGTTTGATTGACAGGTTTTCCTTAAAACCTTTAATCTCTATTCAAAATTAATTGATTCGGCTGTGGTACTTTATTCTTATTGTCTATTTCCTTAATTAGAATTTTTTTTTAACTTAGCCTTGATTTTTTACTCTGTACTTAATAAACTTTGACCTTTCCTTATTTAGTCTTGTGCTGACTTTATTTTACCTTATATGCTATATGTCTTACCATTTGAGTTTTTAAATCCCTTGACTTAAGGGAACCGTGTCTTAATTTTCACACGAATTGATTCTGACTTCTTTGATTACCATGCCATTGTGATTCTTACCATACTTTGCTACTCGTTTTTAAACTATAAAAAGCCTTAGTTTTTCACAAACACAGGGACAAACTTGTGATTAAGAACTCTCTCTCACATTAAAACTCTCTACTCTATTATTTTAGTCTTTTGTTCTTGATTACTGTTAGCCAGCTATAAGCCTAGGCTAACCATTGTGCCCTTTCTCTTGCTCTTTCATTCTGCTTGCTTCCTTTTCACTGGTATGTCCTACTTTTAATTTTAACGTTTCACCAACAACATGATTTTCTACTTGTTTCAATTCTTATTGTTCTTAATCTGTTTCTACTTANNATCTCTATGTGACTCCTTTATGGCTGGTTTATGGCTATGACAGAGTAAACAATCTCTGAGCATGTCCAAACCATTCCTAAATCCTTATTTGAATTGTTACAGTTATATGTCCTACATGTCCCCACTCCCATTGATCCCTGTTTGTAGTATCTGAACCTGTTGTGATTCTGTGTGTACTTTAAATGTTATTCTAGACTACTGCTTACCTGTCTCCTCTAAAAAAGAAACCTTTTTTTTTTCAAACTGACTCCTTTGTTTATGAACTCTCATTCAAACTCTTCTATTTTTCAAACTCACTTCTGGCACTTCATACTATTCCTAGAAACTTAGGTTCCAACCCCTCAGTGTGAGCATTGCTTAGGGAACCTTGTGAGTTCCCTCTGAACTTTGACACATTTAGGGTGGTACTTCCACACTGCACATGATTAAAGGCTTGGCAATATTGTATGGGTGTGAGCATTAGCCAGGGACCTACGAGGGCCTTAGGGAACTTTGACGCACCCGCACTATGAAGGGCTGTGAAACTCGAAAGGATTGAGGTTGGAAGATATGGGCCTGATTGAAGGCTCCCTATAGAAATAGCTTCTTATTTTCCTTTCAGTAATGTAATTTATTATCCTGGGTTTGTAATAATCTGTAAATAACCACTTGGGGCTGGACAGTGAATATGAGAGGGGACTATGCATGTTTGATATAGTATGGGTAGAAATCATGATTATAGAATTTACTTCACCTATGTGTGCAATAGTATCATGCGCAGGACATGCTTGCCATGCATTAGAAGCCATGTTTAGGTTGTTTACTTCAGCATCTCTACCATACTCATGTTTATCTTAAAAATCCTGTTCACAGTTAAATAACTATAAGGAAAGTTGCTGTAATGTTATTGCCTCTGCATTTTCACAATTACCACATCTAAAAATCATGTCTTAGGTTTCATAATAACAGTCAAGTATCAATGTGTGCATTAGATACCATGTTACCCTAGGATCTACTTTCAGCATGTCTATCTCACGTTTTCATGTTAAGTACTCTGCTGAACATCTAGAAAGGCACGTACTAGGTTTAATCACGCCCTTGTATTGCCTGTGTATCTGATAACCTCGCTGAAATATGTTCAATGGTTGGAAAAACATTTTTCTGCATTTTAACTAAGACCGGTTTCATGCTTAATATTCTATCTACGTGCTCAGATACCATACCCATAGGATTTTCGTTCTCACCACGTGTCTTTTAAAATCAAGTTTAAAGACTTGCATTTCCACTGGTTTTGTAAAATGAATAGTCAGTATACCTATTCGGACGCCTAGGCAAACCTTAGGCCTAATACTTATTAAAACCAAAATCAATTGTTTTATGTATTGCATGTATCAACATGGTCTTCAAAACCAATCCCCCTTTTCCGAAACCCCTTAGAACTTTGTTGTTTGTTACTACCCTCAACTCATGCTTTGCTTATGAACTGCTGAATTTTCAAAACATTTACCCTTTTTCTGAAATACGTACCAAATCCTTCTGTTTATTTAAATCCCTGCTCTGCTTTCAAACTACTACTTTCTAAAATTATTCACTCACTCCTCTTTTACTAAAATTCATTTAAACTGTTGACCCCTGCTCTGTTTTTAACTACTACATTTCCTAAATCAGTCACTCCCTTCTGTAAATCATTCTGCTTATTTTTTTTTAAAATCCTGCTTTGCCTTCAAATTACTGAGTCTTCATATCATTCATTCCCTTTGCTAAAACTCATTGAAACCTACTATTTTCATACTCAAACTTACTGTTTTAAGTTCTGACTTTGAGACCTTTAGTGTGTTTGAGTCGTGCCATCTTACGGGTTTATTTGTGGAGGGATGTATGAGCCCCATTAACTGTTTATCTTAATCCCTTACGTGCAAGTCCTAATTTTTTTATCTGTCGCTTAGAATTTTACCTTTGAAACCTAGGGGTTCAACTTAGTATTCACCTTGTAGGATTAGCAGTCCTAAACACCCTACGGGACTTATAGAATGGGACAGGTAATGGCACGCAATAAGCTTTTGTGACCAACACACGCGTTTCTAAATGCCTTTGCGAGGTGGGAAGGGTAGAATATGGATATGATGACCGGTGCGCTAATACCACGTGTAGCTCTGACTATCGGGTATTCCATTGATGTGATCCGTATTACTTCAAACCTAGGATAATTCTCTCTAATGTTTTACCCTAATGTTTTTCCAAAACCTTTAATAAAGATTTTATACTTGTTTGAAATCCCCTCTTACATGTGCCTTGTTTGCTATTTGTTTACCGTCCAAATTCACAAAAACTACTTGGCTGGGACCCACAGTTGTGGATCTTGAGGGGTGCCTAACACCTTCCCCTTAGGATAACTTGAAGACCCTACCCAATCTCTGGTAATGCAAACTAGTTTATGAGTTAGTTATTCTAGGTTCCCTAACGCAACGTAAAATCGTTAGGTGGCGACTCTTCCTTAAACCTTTTCCTTTAAGGAGTTGTCCAGAATGTCATGAAACCCGATCTCCGCGTACCTAACCTGTGCGAGGAAAAAGGGGGTCGCGACACTGTTCACCTCTCTTTCTCGAAAGTGGTTCTTCGCTCAATCGCTGAGAAACGCTCGAAGATGCCCTTCGTTGATTAGGCAGGCTACCTCCTCTCAAAGATGTCTACAATCCTCGGTCTTATAACCGTGAGTGCCATGGTATTTTCACATTAAGTTGGGGTTCCTTTGGGAAGGATCTGACTGCATGGGCTGTGGCCACCTGGTATCCTCTCATCTTACCTATGGCCGATACGATATCTGAGGCATATATGTTGAAGTTGTATTCTGACAATCGGGGTTCCTCCACCGGCCCCGTGTGCCTATCAAACCCGGCTTTGTTCATGAGTCCTCGGGAACCTTGACCTCGATCCATCCTTCGATCACTTCGTGGTATATTACACCTCGGGGCATTTAATCGATCTTCAACATATGGTTGGTATCTTTCCTTGTTTGGTCTCGACTCCCTTTCTGAATTCCTTGATTCGTTTTCTAAGAGCCTTCTCGGATATACTGAGTCTGAGGGGGCTCCCAATTGGTCATCCTCGAACCTGATCTTTGATTGATGCCTGTTGTGCACATCCTCCCAAGTTATGACGGGATACTCAATCAAATTCCGCTTCAGTTGCTTCGAAGCTATCGAGCTTCGTTCGTTCAAGCCCTGAGTGTACGGCTAAAATCGGGGAGGACAATTTTATGTTTATTATAATGGCTTGTTCGTGTGAGAACTAAAGTATAGCCCGGGGTCCGATCTCGAAGGCCCACCTACCTTCGACCCAAAAGGGTACGGGCCCGGGGTTGACATAGGAAACACTAAGAAGTTTGAGGCGGGCAGTTCTACGATGAAGTACGATTCCGTACTTAGGCATTAACTAGCCAAATCCATCAAGATATTTGTAATAAATGTCAAGGTAATATATTGGGATTCTCCCTCCTATATAAAGGGGACCCTAGTTTGTAAAGGGACACATGAATACAAGGCACAAGAATATTTTCTGCTTTACCTTAACATTCTCTATTTCTCTCTACTAGCTCATTTACTCACATTTATTGCTTTTCATTTTATGTTCTTCATAAATAGCTCATTATTGATCATAAATAGCACACCATGAGGCCTATAAACTTTTATAGCTTCACCGACCATTCGACATTGGCTCCGAACTCGGTCCCAAAGACCCTCAAGGCTAGTATCGAGCCTTCGACTTAGGGGGCTCCAGTTTGCTTTTCTTCAGCTTTCTAACTGTTTCGCTCCATTATATCGTAGCGCACTTTATATAAACTGCTTAATAACTGGTACTAAGCTAAATCACATATTTTTAGAACAACTTAATCAAATATAATTGTAATTACCATTTTTCCGGTAAACATTTTGGCGCCCACCGTGGGGCTAAAAATAATAGTGATTGTTTTAGTGCTAGTTCGTTGAAACAACGCAAGTCATCTTTTATGATTTTTCTTTCCCAAGACCCTTTGATTTCAGGTCAAAATGTCCGGCTCAACGAATACATGCAAAAGTAGCAGTTTTGGAGATTTTGGAGGGAATGATGTGAGCATCCCGAATGCTGGTGTACCGCCGCTAAGCCTTGGCAGCACAACGGGGCCAACTCCCGAGAACACGGACTCGAGTAACGACCAGCACAAAGATATTAATCCTCGCACCGACCAGAACGCACACCGAAAAGGCCAATGGGGAGAGTGGGAGACTGCTGCTTGAGATAAAGGAGAAGATAATCTCCAAATGATCTCCAGGCGCAACAAGCTGCGATTACTCAACTGCAAAACCATCAACAAATTTTAGGCGCGTCAGCACCAGCGACGGACCCCAGAATCCGGCCGGTACTGGAAAGGTTGGAAAATATAGGACTAATGACCGATCTTGCCGTCGTAAGAATACTCGAAGACCTCGCCAGGAAAATAAAATCAAGACTCCCAGAAAGAAAGCCAGAGCTACAAAGAGAAAAGTATCGACCCTACATCAAGAATCAGAGGAGCTTCGTAAAAACCAATGCGCCCCGAGCCAATCCAATAATGGACCAAAGCAGGGTGGCGGACAAAGCTAGGCCCGGTAGGCACATAAAACAGGAGAGGGTACCCCAACCGACCCAATACAACTCTAGGGACGATGTTTCAGATATCATTTCATCGATGAGTAAGATCAAAGACACTAGATGGCCAAAACCCGTACTGTTAGATTTCTCGCAGAGGGACCCTAACCCGACGTGCGAGTTCCACAGTACTCACGGTCATCGAACAAAGGATTGCAGGAACCTTCAGAAGGAAGAAATCCGGTTAATTAGCAAAGGGTATCTGCAAGGATTCTCTAGCAGTCGAATCATGGATCTCCCCCAGGGAAGTGCAATAGTTCGAAAAAGCGGAGCAAGAGAGTCCCAGCACTCCGTGTACATGATCATTGGGGGGAGCGACATCCCTCAGGGGCCCGTGATTAAACGGTCGAATATATCAACTGCAACGGCAAGACAGACTCGGAGCCACATACCCTTATACATCCTTACATTCAGCGACGGGGATCTCGAGACCCTGCCTCACCCGCATAATGATGCATTGGTAATTTCCTTCCTCTTAAATAATGTTCAAATTAAACGTGTCCTTGTGGATCCAGGTAGCTCGGCCAATGTAATCAGGACGGAAGTAGTGGAGCAACTCGGGATGCTTGGCCGAGTCATACGTACCTTGCTAACTCTCAACGGATTCAACATGGCCGGCGAAACAACGAAAGGGGAGATCATCCTCCCGGTCAACGTGTCCGGGACAATACATGACACTAAGTTCAATGTCATCAAAGGGTACATGAGGTACAACGTATTGCTTGGAAGGCCATGGATACACAGCATGACGGAAGTGCCATCGCATTTCCACCAAATGATGAAGTTTCCAACGAAAGGCGGTATAAAAACCGTACATGGAGAACAACATGCGGCCACGGAGATGTTCGCTATTCACAACGATCCACCAACGCCAACGCCCTTCGCCACGGAAGAGCCGGAGGGAGGAAAAACCTCGAGGATGGCGTGGAAGTTTTCCTCACCATCCCCCCCCCCCCCCCCCCCCCCCC